>JADRCC010579673.1:0-28074 GCA_019843855.1 Hylomyscus alleni
TCATCTTGTGCCTGTGGTATACAGTCTTCTTCATGCCAGATGCTTAGAGAAGCAGTTCATTCAAAGAATTTGCCAGAAGGCATGAAATAACTCTTTCCCCTCCACCCCTTGTTTCCTTTTAGGCCAGGTTGTTGTGCGGGATCATCCTCTTTAGAAAAATATGCAACCTCCAATGAGTTTCCTGACGATACCCTGAACTTCATTAAGACACATCCACTCATGGACGAGGCAGTGCCTTCCATCATCAACAGACCTTGGTTCCTGAGAACGATGGTCAGGTGAGTGTCAAACAAACCCCATCCTGAGTGGATTTCCTTGACTTTATCTTGTGCTCATGGATCCTGTCAGTGGATAGTGCTTTGAAATGCCACAAACATCTTCTGCTCTCCTGGGCATGGATTCAGCTAGGAAATATTGACAGGCTGGGTCGATGCCACCAACTCCCCATTGCCACATTCTCAGTGAGAAGAGTGCCAGGATTTTCAGGCTAGTTCCACAAATGCCAGCAATTAGAAGATAGAAAAAAAAAATATATTTCCTTCCAGATTAGCTCATTCATCCATTCTGCCCATTACAAGGGAAGTCGTGAAGGAGAACCTGTGAGAAGTGCTTACCTATTTGGGGTTTACACATGACTGCATGGCTGGCATGAAGGGACACAGCATTTGTAGTGGCATGCCAACATGAAGGAGTTGTGCTTTTGTATTTTCTATCTGAAGTGATGCCAGCATAAAAGCAATGGCCGACTGGGGAGAGCTCTGATAGTACTAAACATCCTTTGTGATTGCGGGTCATTTTCAAAGAAGATGTTGGGCTTTTCTAAACAGTGGCAGTTGGTGACACAAAATGATTTTTACCCCCTGACCTTCTTGAACCTGTGATGAACTCTCTTGATCATATCCTAGAAACCATGCTCTGTTACCTGTGGGAAGGCTGGTGTTCTCTAGTTCCTGTCTTAGTACTTAGGGCAAATAGGTATCCATCAAAGGTGGAATGATCATAAAGTTCCATAGAAAGTGGACGTCCACTAGGCCTTAATTCTATGCTTGTCTCTCTCCGGCCCCTTTACAGATGTGGTTTGGCTTACATTTCCTGATTTTAATATTGCTCTGAGCCCTCCGCCTTTAGAGCCCTCTTTACCTCTTTGTGTACAACCTGAAAGTTTCCCAATCTTGTTGACAGAGGTTTTGTGCCTCCTAGGAAAAGAATGAAGGATGGTGTCCACTGTTTTTCTTTTGAATGTTAAAAAGAAATGCCAAGTATATTCACTTCCTATGTCTGCTTTCTCCATTGAAACCATCAGTCTTGCCTTATTGCTCATGGAAGGGATCGTTGCTGAGTGGTTTCATATGGTTATGGATATTTATTTATTATAGAACTTGGCCTCTGTACACATACCTCCTTCTCCCTGCCGGAGTCATACTAATGTTCTGCATATGAAAATAAGGGACCAGAACAGCTTGAGCATGTTACTTTACATGCATATATTTTTCATGACATTGTTACTAGAAAGCCTGGCCACACTTGTTTGAAGTGGAAAGGAGATCTTTAATGATAGACTTACAAAGAGATTTTTTTTTTGTTTTTTTTTTGTTTTTCAAATGTGATCCTCTCATTTTTAGATACCGCCTGACCAAAATTGCTGTAGACAACGCTGCTGGGCCATATCAGAATCACACTGTGGTTTTCCTGGGATCAGAAAAGGGAATCATCTTGAAGTTCTTGGCCAGGATAGGAAGTGGTGGTTTCCTAAATGGCAGCCTTTTCCTGGAGGAAATGAATGTTTACAACCCAGAAAAGTGAGTGGAACGTTGGGTCTTTTCTTAGTAATTATTTGTCATTCTACCGCGACCTGTCCCATTCATGGAAAAATCGCAACAGACAAGTTGTGTGGTCACACCATTTCTAAAAACTACTGAGCATATAAAAAGCATGGGGTTTTTTTTTTTTCCCTTGCCAATAATATATGTCCCTGTAGCTTCTCATGTAGGGTGTCCGCATAAAGTCTGTAAAACTTCAGTTATATCAGGTCGTGAACTCGGCATGTCAGGCCAGAAGTGGAGAATGGGGGTGGTGTCCGGATAAAGAAAACTGTTCCTAAGAATCTACTAATGGTCTGCTCCTACCTCATCCAACTAGGTGCAGCTATGATGGTGTAGAAGACAAGAGGATCGTGGGCATGCAGCTCGACAGAGCGAGTGGCTCACTCTATGTTGCATTCTCTACCTGTGTGATAAAGGTGCCGCTTGGCCGCTGTGAGCGACATGGAAAGTGTAAAAAGTATGTTTTGATTTTTTTGGTTTTTTTGATTTTTGGTTTTGGTTTTGGTTTTGGTTTTGGTTTTTTTGTTTTTGTTTTTTTGTTTTTTTGTTTTTTTTTTTTTTTTTTGGTTCTTTGTTTGTTTTGTTTTTTGCCTTACTGACAATTCGAAAATCCATTAGCAGTTACAAAGCAATCTGGTTAGCTGACAGTCATCCTTCTCCTACAGAACCTGCATCGCCTCCAGAGACCCATATTGTGGATGGGTCAGGGAAAGTGGTTCCTGTGCCCATCTGTCACCTCTTAGCAGGTAAGGAGGCTCAGGTATGGGAGGGCAAAGTGCCTAGGTCACTCTTGATGCTTGCCTGTGCCTCAAACCATCTGAACTCATTTCTCCGTGTGAGAAAAATTTCAGCCACGGAAGTGCCAGGTGCCACCTCCATCCCTAACTCAGCCCATAGACTCTGCCTCCCACCTGGGGGAGTACGCCTGGAATAATCAGCCTCAGACTGGTTAAGGCCACAGAAAGGAAACACAGTAGGCTTCAAAAGGATTCCCTAGAAAGTGGGACATGAAGATACCCGCCTTGAACATCTCACAGTTTGAGAAGAGCAGAAAAAGAAGCCATGGGGAACCAATTAGATTAGTAGATGGTTTGTCCAACCACAACAAAATGAGTTTGCTAATTGACCAACTGTATGAGGCTGAGAAGAAATAGCAGAGCGTTTGTTAACCCGTGTGATCGTGCTTCAGGCATGGTGTTCCTATCCAATAAAGCTTTCTCCTGTGCTGAACGAACCCCCGACCTGACTGTTCATCCAGCACACAATTCAATGTTCGGCAATTTCTCAATTAGTCCCCTAGATCAAGCCCCTCTGTTCGGCCTGTGAGGTTTTTTTTTCACTTCGGAGGATGTGAAATGTAAGATAACATTTGGAAAAAAAAATATTCAAAGCGTGTCTCAGAGAGATGGTGGGTAATGCACGTGAGGTGTCTGGGACAGTCCAGGCCTCTCCTTCAACAAAGGAGTATCCCCGGTCCCATCTGTAAAAGATGCTTTTAAAATAGCCAGACAGCTAGAAAGAGACGATTTAGTGATTACCACTCACATCATTTGAGAAATATTTTCTTGAACAGACCTAAGGATCACTGTCACATAAGACCTGGAAATCTGAGCGCTGCAAAGATGGCCCACTCCGTATTATCAGCCATGGCTTTGCAGGTAGCTCTGTTGACTTTTGATGGAGTTGGAGCTTTGTATCTTTTCATGAAATTCCTTGGGGCAGGGCAGAAAGAATCAGTGAGAGGGGGAGCTGAGAGAGGGCTCATCATTTGTCAACAAGTGGACCAAGATAACAAGAACTCCACGAAGCTCCCTTTAAGCCCTGCATTTATATTTCAATGCCACAGGCACTGTTCAACACATGCGTAGCTCTGCTGGCTGAGTGGGCTTGGGGACTGGATACTGGCTTTCGTTACAAGAAATCCGTATCCTTAGAGAATGAATTTAATTTTCATTACAGCCAAAGACATGAGAGGCTAAACATGGATTATTAGATCAAGGTGCAACCTTTCAAAGCGGTTTCTTCCGTGGTTCGTGATAGCCTGGGAGGCAGCCACGAATCACAATTTTCAGTTCCACATTAGAAACCTAAGCTGAGTGGACAAATCAGGGTGTGCTTGTTTTAAAAATTAAAGTGAGTGGTGGTGACCCACGGGATGGAGGAGGCGGACAAGAGGAGAGTTGAGGATTGGGCAGGGAGAAAGCAAGATCCTTGCTAGATAGAGTCCGCCCTCTCAGAGCCTGCATGTGCTCACTGGCCAGTTGTGCCTTTAAACACATGGTTCTATGTGCTTTGCGGACAAAGAGATAGAGGAAAAAAAGGACCTGGGAAAGGAAGTAGAAAAGACCAGAACACTTTCCTCCAGGCTGCCCTTACTGCTTAGACAGGGAGTGAGCTCTAGCATGAAAACTTTTTGCATGTGTAAGTAACAGAGTAAGGAAAGCGTAAGAGTAACCCACAAGCTAGTTAGCCTCCTGATTCTGCTCTGAGCTCACTTGCTCTCACAGCGAGCTTCTCCTTGGAGACTCCCATCAAACTCATTGTTATAAGCTTCCGCTGAGAGCTGTTTCTCTCTTATACCCACCCCTCAGCTCCGCTAAGGGGTCGCTTTTTAACATGAAACTAAAGACTCGCTCATGGCACTGAATTTTTCTTCTCTTTCCTTGTCCTCTCTCTCCTCCCCCTTTTTGAAGACTGGCTTTTGAGCAGGACATTGAGCGTGGTAATACGGACGGCCTAGGAGACTGTCACAGTAAGTATAGTTTTTAAATCTCTGCCTGCCTGTGGATAAAGATGTGTTTATTATCAAATGGTCTCGAACACCGGTGGTGGTGACCCTTTGAGGTCAAAGGGTCACTTGACAGAGGTCACCTAAGAACATCAGAAAACACATATTTACATTACAATTCATAACAGTAGCAAAATTATAAGTGAAGTAGCAACAAAAAAAAATAGCCTTATGGTTGGGTGGGGGGGAGTCACCACAACATGAGGTACTGAAGGCTGGTCTCAAAGCATATCCGTGTAAAACAATGCAGCTGACATAACAAAGAGAGAACGGTGCACGTGGAAGCTAGCATTGCCAGAGTTGCTACTGTGAATACAGGCACCTCTCCCATCATGCTAACGCTGTGGAATAAATAAGGGATATTAATTATAGCAAAGCAGTAAGTTATGTCAGTATTTGCATTACAGGAACAACAGTCTTTTTGTTTTTCATAATGTGCTATTATTACACTGCATTTTTGCCAAACAATCAAAAGTCTAAATCATTGTGCTCTAGCTTTTTAATTGAGTGGGGCTGTTTTAGTGTTCTTTAACATATTTACCAATGGAAGTCATTATTTTTCAAAATGAAACCATTCGAGATAGGAACAAACTGAAGAAATAAGACAGGTGCATAACGCAATTCTAAATGACCTCTTTGCAGAAATTAACCAAGTGCCGTTCTCAGAGTTCATATCACATGCTATTAAGTGGCCCCGCTGTACTTAGAACTTTTAAGAGACGTTCAGGACTCCGTCCCGTTATCTTACAAGCCGATCAATACAGGAATCTCCTGAAAAAACTTTAGTGTTGTGAACTTGAATAATAATGTTATGTTCTTAGAAAAAAAATGTTTACTTTATGATTTGATAAAGAACGAGTAGGAATTTATTAAAGAGTTTCTAACACAATCTCTAAGCACTGGGGTTAAAAGATAAAAAGACATTTAGGAATCAAATAAGACAGATCTGAGGCTCTGAAAATATGGCTGTGGGCTTCTTAAAGGAGACTCCCCTGGTTTGTAATTTTTTTTAATCTTCCAGGTATAGAAATTCATAAAATTTGCATTCAAAAAGGCACTGGAATACCGCTCGTAAGGGAACAAAATTGAGTGACTCCATAATAAGATCATAGATGTAAATCTAAGTCTTTAAGTAGTAAGAACTGAGATTTCAGACCAGGCTATAATCTGACTTTTTATTATATGCCTTTGCAAGAGATACAGAATAATTAAACAAAGGGCAATTAGAGCCTTATCTGCAACTTCTTGACTTGGACATAAGTTGGTTTATTAATAAAATATACGGCCAACATTTTCCTTTATCATATCTTCACATGAAATATTTACACATTAAAACTGGTGTAGGAGACGTGCCGTGTGTGTGACTATCAGTAAAACAATCTCGAGTTCCATCATTGGACCTTAATTATCTTGGGCCTTGTAGTTTCAGTTTTGGAAAAACGGGGGTTTTGAGGGGTGAGGGGCTGTTACAGCTGTTTAATTAAATTAGCTTTAGAAAACATTTTTATTGCACTTTTGTGGTCTGGTGGTATGAATGCCTGTAAATAGGAACATGGATTTGGCTTGTATCAGGAAATGTACAAAGCAGATGCTTACGGACTGCTACTGTGTGTTTAAGTGTCTGTACACACCTATGTTTTGAGGCAAAGAAACCTAGGAGAACAAATGTATGTCAAGGAGAAGGCTCCAATCTAGTGATTTAGTTTTTCTGCCCAGGGTCGGCAGTAAAAGCCTGTTCAGTTCCTGCTCTATTCTGGGGTCCCCACTCAGGACAGAAGATGAGACTGTTCCTCTGCCTGTCCCCTGTCCTGAGAGCCTCTCCTGCTCATGCTCCCAGTGGAACAGGAACTACGTCTATATGTGTCAATATTCAGGCAGCACTTACAGAATTGCTTGACTGACAGGGTTTTTAGGAAAGTCACAGAGAGCCAGTGTTTGGCGAACCAATGATCCGACATAGACATCAGCACACAAACCTACGTATGTGGTTTCCCAAGTGTGGGTGTGGGTTTTCAACTTCCCAACTCAAACTCCCCGCTGAATTCAGAACATCATGGATTATGACATTGGACAGTTCTCTCAGTTCATCCATGAGGATGAAACCAGACAGAACATGAAGAACAGTTCTTACTTAATATGGCTCTGTTACTTTATCCACAGCCATGCTCATAGACTCATTGCAATGATCACTTCCTCTTGGGTTTTCAGTGTCGGCTGGCAGTGGCTTTGGGGAAAGTCACCTGTGGAAGAGATCTGGAGACAGGAAATTGGGTTGAGTAGGAAGCGTCTTAGGTCACAAGCAGGAAGTGACAAAGGCCTCTGAGTGTTGGGCTCCCACGTTGACCCAGCTCTCATTGCTCATCCCTGCTCAGTGTGTAAGTCACACTAACAGTGTGCCACTATGTAACCACCTCCCCACTTTTGTCTTTCAGATTCCTTCGTGGCCCTGAATGGTAAGGAAAATGTTACTGTCACAATTTCTCGTTGATGGAAATCTATTGTACTAATCCACCTAAATAGTTTTAAGCCTTAGGTTTCTTTTTAATTAATTTTTATCCTCATTTTTCATAGACATTTCAACTCCTCTACCAGATTATGAAAAGTCTTTCAACAGAGTATATGGTCAGTTTATTGCTATATATATATATATATGTATACATATCAATATTAATACTTAAAGTTACTCATCCTTTGGTAGTTTTTAGCTTTCACTCTTAATCATAGAAACAGATTCTTTGTTACTTCAGGGCCCCAATTCACTAAACTTATTTCAAGATTTCACTGTGCTTTTAAAAAAAAATACATTCTAGTTACATGAGACAACGATTAGGGAGACCAAGTCTTACATATATAATCCATATAATGTGAAACATGCCAACTTTCAAGAATTTGGTAAATTGCCGGGCCGTGGTGGCGCACGCCTTTAATCCCAGCACTTGGAAGGCAGAAGCAGGCAGATTTCTGAGTTTGAGGCCAGCCTGGTCTATAGAGTGAGTTCCAGGACAGCCAGAGTTGTACAGAAAAACCCTGTCTCAAAAAACCAAAAAAAAAAACAAAAGAGCTGCATCTTGGAGAATTTGGTAAATCTATCTGATGAATTTTAGAGGGAGATTAAATTTCTTCTTGAATATGATAAAAGAACAGTGCTTATAATGCATAAACTATAGCCCCTTAGCTGATAGGGAATACCAGGCCCCTAATCCTGTCTGTCAGGATAATCTCCCCAACAGGGAAATTCCCATATAACGACCCAGACACCAGGGTTTTATGAGGCGTGTCTAGCATGAAAATGACCAACAACATTCAAGTTCAGAAATAATTTGAATATTTAAACATATTTAACATGTATCCAGTAAGACTTCTTCAGAATGTATGCAAGGAGGCATGAGGCAGGGAGAGTAATATCCAACCAGGATTTTGCCCCTTGTTCTCCACCTGAAATACACAAGCACAGATCCAAGTTCAGGAGTCGTCCTTCCTCACGTGCAAGCCAAGATGCAGCTCTTTTGGTTTTGGTTTTGGTTTTCAGACTACTTCCAAATGCCTATTAAATGATTGAATATATTTTTTTTAAAAAAAAAAACAAACCAGGATATGAAATCATCTCTGTAGTATCAACGTTAAGCCTTTGCCTTTTAATTTGGATGGTGCATTCAGCCACTTATAGTTTTTGTGACCTAGATACACAACAAAGGAATGGTTTCAGAGGCAATCTTTAAATGTAAGCATAGACAAAAAATGGAGGAAAGACAAAAAGAAGAGGAAAACCACAAAATTTAGGAAACAAACAATACTTCAAGGTGGCTACAAATGTACTCAACTGTTCTATGTAAAATTTCAGGCCCGAAGCCTGATTAACGTAATTTAGAAGCCTTCTTGAAGTCTTCAACACTGTCTTAAAACCCAGAGCCGTGCAATGCAGTCCCCCCTGGCCAGCCCTGCCATGATTCAACCCAGGGTAGAACAGACAAGTCCGCAGGATTTCTCCACCTTTGACATCTGCTCATCTATGATTCAAACAGGAGTCTTGAACAGCACAGACCAGGAGAGCATTGCTCAGAAGGCAAATGCCATCTAGCTTAACCTTAACCTTCAGGAAGGAAACCCACTTAGCACCTGGTCTTTTGCAGCGTCAGACTTTGCAATCATGGCCTGTCACGGAATGATTTTTATCAGATGTTGAGAAATTCAGACCTTGAAAGTTGAACCCGCAGCCTTCCTTGCATCCATCAAATGTTCAAGACCAATTTGAACTCGCAGGGAATGCCTCGAACATATAATTAAACTGGGATGCTCTTTATGGACAGAAATCACGCTCCAGGCAAGGGTGGAGCTTTATTTCCTCCTCCAAGAACAGGCATTTATTAATTTCTCCATATGTGAATGGGAATATGTTAAAATTAAATCTTGAAAGGGCAGTGGCCAGCTCTTGTGAGCTCTCGAGCCGAAGCCTCTGGAAGAAAACCAGAGAAGAACGGGACTTTCCCTTTAGCTCAATAACCCTGTCCGTTGCAGGTAGGAACTATTCAGCCTGTAGTAGTTAGACGGCTAATTTACCATCAACATCAGTGATGCGCTACCACAGGGGTCAGGACATTACTAAAGTGCCATGAAAAGATGCTTTCAAAGGAAGGAAAACATAATACAGTTTTTAAGGAAAAAAAAAAGAGTGATGCTCTAGAAAGTACTTATGTATTTTTGTAAGTGATGATTATATTGGTATGAACTAAGAAAATATTCTATTAATTCACCCACCAAATACTTTTCGAATGGCTGCTATGGGTCAGGCATGGAGTATAAGCAGGATTTGTATCCCCAGAGGAAGGACCAAATGGCTACGTTTATGGGCGTGAATACAGATGAGAAAGACAATCCAGACTGCACCTCCACTCTCAGTAGCTGTGTCTTCTGTATGTCCTGAGCTTCCCAGCTATTTTAGGCCCACAAAACAGACCACCAAAATGGAATTTCCTTTCTCAGAGGAGGACACCATTTTAGTCTAGCCCTGGGTAAGCTTTGTGTTGGCGAAAGCTGTAGGCACCACCAGTCACATCTACAAGAACCCCTTTTAGTGAATTGGGCCCTGATTGTCTTCTCTCTTCCTCTCTGTATTGAATTAGTAGTGTCTCCTAATGTCTAATCGGCTACAATCCTTGTTAACAGTAGGAATAGCGGGAAGGGTCTCTAACCTGTAGACTCACAGTGACTTGTAGATGTAGAGAAACCACAGGATGCATGAGAATTAACTTTTTGAAAATACCTATCGTTTTTTGTCTCTGTGAAGACTATGATAGCATCCGTACCACCGATCAAAATGTGTTCCTATTGGACCGCATGATTACAGCAAACCCATCGTCTATTTTCACGACGTCCTTTTGGTTACAAAGTCTCATAGACAACTCGTACATATCGTTGAGCCTGTAAAATTCACAGGGTGAGAAAGAATATCCCTGATTCCTAGCTGCCATGTTTAAGGATGGAGCGGCTTGCCTCCGTACCCTCACCCCTCACCTGGTGGCTCGGCACTTTTTGAGGCTCGCGTATGTGCCGTCTGTTTACTTCACTTCCACCCAGTGCTTTCTATGCTGAAGCACAAGTTTAAAAAAAAATTACAAAGCTTTCCCCCCCCCCTTTTCTGTTGAGTAAATCAGATGCATAGTTTCTCTAGATTTACATATAGAAAATCGAGACACGGCGTGTATTAGACTAACCCTTCAGAGATAGGAGGAAGGCTGATTTCTCACATTTGTGTAAAACATTTTCCTACCTAACTACCATCTGGTCCACATTAATTTCCTCTTGTAGCCATAGCTTTCCGTCACCAATGAGTTTTCCATGTATCTGTAGCATATGGTCCAGGAAATCTTTCTACAGAAAACGTGTCCCTTAGGCATATATTTCCCCTAGATTACCATATTAAGAAATGTTCTCACTAAACCATGCTTATGGCATTACCATAAAATTGCCCCTTGAACACAGTTAAATTGAAAGTGCTTATAATGCCTGTCCATTCAGGTAGAAGAATTTCTTGCCACTTGAAGGGGAGCAAAACCCTCCCCTCCACACCTCCTACCCACCTACAAAGCTATTTCTAATTATTGTGTTGGGTGCTAAGTTGTAGTTTGGGATGGCCATATTTTTTTTTTTTTTGATGTAGTCTTGAGATCAGGCGTGGAAAGAAACGTGTCTTAGATGCCAACCGAAGCAGGAAGGAAATACTTCTATTTCTCGGGCTGATTTTCTCACCCCGATTCTTTTATCAGCATTCGGTGGGATGTAGAATTTAGAAGTGCAGCATCTAGAATCAGACATTCTGTGAGGCTTAAATGAGCATATTTTCAGTGGTGGCCCGTAGAGCAGAGTATTTTCAGCAAAACAGATGTTGGAAGCTGTGTGGGAACCACCCAGGTTCCACAGAGAGAGGGACTTCTTACATATTACTGAAGCTTTGTGGTGGCTCTCAGGAGTCGTGTTTCCAGAAATCAGTACTGCTTACATGAACTTCGATTGGCTTGCTTTTCCCTGACAGCAAAAGTTCAGGATATAATGCTATCCTGTTTAAAAAAAAAAAAAAAAAAAAAAAAAAAACCATGGCTGGAGAGATGACTCAGCGGCTCTTAACCACACTGATTGCTCTTCCAGAGGTCCTGAGTTCAATTCCCAGCACCTACATGGTGGCTCATAATCATCTGCAATGGGATCTAATGCCCTCTTCTCGTGTATCTAAAGACAGCTACAGCGTACTTACAAACATTAATACATAAGTCTTTTTTCTTTTTTTTAATACTAGAGGTGGCAAGTTCTGTTTGTTTTTTTAAAGATTTATTTATTTTACTTATTATATGTGAGTACACTGCAGCTGTCTTCAGACACTCCAAAAGAGGGAATCAGATCTCATTACAAATGGTTGTGAGCCACCATGTGGTTGCTGGGATTTGAACTCAGGACCTTCGGAAGAGCAGTCAGTGCTCTTGCCCGCTGAGCCATCTCTCCAGCCCTAATACATAAATCTTTAAATTTGAACAAATAAACAAAGACCCCTTCCAAAACAGAAAGAAAACATTGTCTTAATTTATAATATTAGAGTCTCCTGGAACTCCCATTTCCAATGAAAATTTGCAAATTAAAAGAAGAGAGAGAGGGAGAGGGAGAGAGAATGCACCTATCAGTAGGAGCTATCTTTCTGGTGACTAGTATTTTATTTATCGTGTACAAGATGATCAATCATATTCTGAGGCTAGAAGAACTCTTAGAATTACTCTGAGTTTATTCTCCTCTGTGCCAATGGCACTGATTGCACCATACAGGGGCTGTCTTATTTTCTTTCCTAGGCTTACCTGGAACTTACTGTATATAGCCTTGGCTGGCCCCAAGCTCAGAGCAATTCTCCTGCCTCAGCTTCCCAAGTGCTAGGACTATAGGCACAAGCAATAACATCCAGTGCTATCTTTTCTAAAGTTCTTAAGATGTTGCTGTAGGCAAAGCAAGGTGCTTTAATCATCATCGAACGTCACAGAAAAGCTATATTTTCTTTCTACAAGAGTAGACTGCTAACCAGGCTCCTTTACATCATTTGTGAGAGCCGAGATGAAGGGGCCTGATACAATCTTCATTCAATCTTGTGGGATGATGGAGAGTGAGCGTCTAAATGTGTTCCTAGGAAATGTGTAGCTTAGCAGCAATGACTCCCTGACTCACCAGTCTTCTGGCACTGTCCTATGCTGGACCACATCCGAGATCAGAACCTACCTCTTTCTTAGTTGAATTATCTCAGTCAGTGAGGCCACAAAATGAATGTCTCATACATCTGAGTCCTAAAACACTGAACCCAGCTTTAAACACAGATGTGTCCCTATAGCAGAGCAGGCTATGTTAGAGGTAGGAGCGGATCCCTTGGGAGAGGGATCGTCTCTTGGAATGGAGAATGCCCGTGGGGTTAGCCGAGACTGAGCACTAGACACACTGTGGCGCTTTGATGGGAAGAACTCCGTGATTTGTGATGGGAGAGAGGCCATCTACTCTCATCGATGCCTTACCCAGTCACAAACCATGCTCCTGGAGGGTCCCTCATGCTGCCATGGGAAGTGTTCTAGGGAAAGACGTTAGTGTTTCCTGAGCATCGGGCGCTTTATCTTCCCAAGGCTGGCAGGGTTCATTGTCCCTAAGGTGTGGCAAAGGACAGGATAAGAGATTTCCCAGGCTTACCCCCACTTGTAGCTGAGGCAGTCTCTGACCCTTCATTCTCTGACTACAAGTTCAAAGGATCTTTTGCTGAACACCTTATAGGTCTTTCATACACACACACACACACACACACACTCACACACCCCAACCTCTACCAGTCCTGTCATTGCCAAGGCTTGCCCTCAGTCTCAAGGTCATCATGGGTATCCTAGCTCCTGACCTCTGAGCAATGGGAATCCATTCTTTCGGTGTTGTTTCCCTAACTGTATTTGTGATGAAAACAGGGCACGCCAGTTCCCTCTATCCCAGCACCACTACGTCAGATTCGGCGTCCCGAGACGGGTATGAGTCTAGGGGAGGCATGCTGGACTGGAACGACCTGCTCGAGGCACCCGGCAGCACAGACCCTTTGGGGGCAGTGTCCTCTCATAACCACCAGGACAAGAAGGGTAAGGCCTTGGAAGTGCCACTTCCTCTGGGGGGAGGGGGGGAGAGGGGTGGGGGAAAGGGGAGGACTGTGTACCTGCTTCCAGCTGAATCCTAGCAGCGTTAGGAACCTCCTGTGCACCATCCTTGAAAGCCTCTTCAGAAAAGACTGCAACCCAGCCCCTGAGCCAGACTTAATCCCCATTTGTTCTCTGACCTGGGAGAAACCACACAGAACAAATAGCATGTCCCCAGGGTTTCCTCTCTCTAGAAGAGATTCGAGCTGCTTCGGAGCCAGCGCTCTCTCCTCAGATCCCTTCCCACTCCTCTGAACATCCCCTAGTCTGATGCTGTGAGTTCTAAGACCCTCTTTCCCTACCCTGTGCAGGTTTTGGCAAGTAAAGCAATGAAAGTAAAAGCCTGCTAGTCAGTGACTTGAGGCTAGCGCTGGCCCCTCTCTTTGGTGCTGAATCTGAATAGTCCTGTGCTCCACAGACTACTGTAATCACCCTTAGAGGACCAGAGCCGAAACAAAATTATGTTATTTAATCAAGGAGAATTGCTATGCGTTTGCAACGGAAAGGAAGCTTCGCTAAATGAAAGGGACTCTACTGTGAACTGTCCTAAATTCTCCTTTGCTTTCTGTGCTGGCCTCCAGACAGGAAATGTCATGTCTTTTTCTAGCTGTTTGCTGCTTCTGGTAACACATCCTACTTCAGCCGCAGCTGCGAGCAGAGAGGCCTTTACTTATCCCAAAAACAGTCTTGTAAATCAGTGCCTCAAAGGCCCTTATGTTGCCAGGCCATCTCCCTCAATTCAGAATTGTTTGCTTCTATATGTTTTCAAGAGTTCCATCCAAGCTAGGGTTGGAGTTTTGAGGGTCAGGCATCCCAAGGGACCCTTGGAAGGACCATCTGTATCATACTTTCTCTTGGAGGTTTTTCTGTTTTGTTTTGTTCTGTTTTTTGCCTTGGATGAACTCCTTTCTGGACAGACTCCCATGCTAATCTTTCATATGTATTTTTAAGCTGCTTTTGGCCTATGAGCACAATGTACTCTCTTGCCCTAGTTCCCATGGCTAAGTGGTAAAGATCCCCTTTACCCTGTTCTCTTGCGTGTCCTCTTTGCTGAGTTCCTTATTCTTCTATAGACTTCTGTTTCTTTGTATGTCCTGCTTCAAAACTATTTAAAGAAGAACAAAGCTGGTTTTGTCTCATCGGCCCCTTTAAGTTAGAGGGATATCTGTTCTTAGCAGCCTAAGAGAGTATTCAGTAAAGGGGAAACTGCCCAGCAGGCTGCAGGCCTCAGCATGTGACATTGTTTGTGTACAGCTTCAGAACTCAGATTCCTCATCCCTGACTGTATCCCTTTGGTTTTGCCTGTTAGAATTTTCTGGGGGAAGAAGTCTTTCTAGTCAAGCATGGGTTGCAGTCGTTTTCTCCGCTCTTCCCTGAGAAGGGCAGCATGGATTTCCTCCCATTCATCAACTCCCCTAAGGAACGCAAGGAGTCCAATTAGCGCCTTTGACAGATTGTTTTAAAATTCGGCATTGTTCAATTTCCCGGGTCTTATTAGAAACGCTGAGGAAGCTGGAAGCAGTCTGCATAGCGTCAGACAATGGTGGCAGAGTTGACTGCATGGGTGTTTAACATGGTTGCTGTTCTTGTGCTATGACCAGCCTCCTTGCCTTGCCCCACCAAATACGAGTTTGATTTGTTTTGACAACTTCCTGTGTATCACTGGTGGGGCAATGCCAATGAGTTGTTATGCCGAAATTGAAAATGATGGAGCTAAATGTTCTCTGTACCGTGATTTATTTTTATTTTTTTATGATTTTTGATTTCTTCTTTTATCTGAATGACCTTTCTGTTCGCTGTTCATGACTTGTTTCCGACGTCTGTTTTGTTTTGCCGCCCAGCACTGTGTGGTATGACTTGGTGATGACGTCACTCTGTGGGAAACATCCTTGCTCCTTTTCTGAATCATTATGATGTCCCTCAACCCGACCCAACCTGTGCTCTCCCGGCTTCTTCCCATCTCCTGATGTTGGTGCTTTAATGACGTCGCATCCCCGCGTCCCGCATCTGCTGGGATGCTGGACTTGTCTGGGTTTCCCCGAGGGCCTCTTCGAGTGCTCTTTCCACTGGGCCGATTGTCTCGTGGGAATGTAACACATGTGTGCTCCAGCTTTCGGAGCCAAAGATACTCTGGAATTGTCTCTTAAGATGCCTTCACGTTTCTTCACTAAGCGGAAACTGTGTCCACGGACCAGCTTCTTAGGAGGAGCCGTGTGCCCGGTGCCCTTTCATTTGAGCCATTAAACAAGTGTCAGTGAGCAGCGTGTCCCCAGTGCCTTAGCTCTGCATGGCTACTGGCTGACCCCGGGCTGGGCACATTCTTTGTTCACTCCACACTCCAAAAACGCATCTGCACTTCCAGAGTATGTTTGCTCATTTTCTTTCTTTTCCTTGTCATGTCTTTGGTCTTGGTTTAACCCTCTGCATCCCACACGTCTGTCACAGCACCGTCCTCACCTTGCAGTCTAACCCCCTTCTGCTACCATTGCTCTTAGCCTCCCCTTTCAAAATAGTAGACCCAAGCCCTCTGCCCCCCCCACCTCCCCCTGTGGACTGTTCCAAGGCTCTTTCCTTCTGTACTGTAAGTAGCATTCAGATATCGTGTGGGTGTACCATCACACTAACAAAGCGCAAGAGAAACCAGCGAGGCACAAAGGAGCATTATCATAGAAAATGAAGTTCTTTTCTCTCTCAGGAACTGGCCTTGCTCTCCATGACCCTACTAGCCTCATCCAATGTCTCTGGCCGTGCTTATTTTCTTTTAAAAAAGCCTGATATTTTCCAAGCCCTGGATTCATTCAAACACACCACACACACACACACACACACACACACACACACACACACACACGCGCACAGCCAACCACTGTGTTTTATCTCTGGTTCCCTGAATATTTGGAGCCTTTTAATCATCTACTTGATAAATTAAATGCAGCTTGACTACTTCTTTCTTGGTTTTTGCCACATCTAAAAATATATATTATGTATTCATCCAGTAACCATTGAGGTGGTACTGGGTAGTTATAAAGGGGCTCTAATTACATATAAACAAAAGAGAAAACCCAGTTTATTTTTAGGCCTGGCTTACCCACCACCATGCCTCCCCACTGCAGAAGAAATAAAGTTTTCATTTTTAAATTAGACAAACTCGGGGAGTGAATGGACACTCTTATACCTTTCTTCTCTTACTGAAAAGAGGAGTGGTAGGGGCTGGAGAGATGGCTCGGTGGTTAAAAGCACTAACAGCTCTTCCAGAGGTCCTGAGTTCAAGTCCTAGCAACCACACGGTGGCTCACAACCATCCGTAATGGGATCTGATGCCCTCTTCTGGCGTTTCTGAAGAGAGTGACAGCATACATTAAATAAATAAGTATATAAATAAATCTTTTTTTAAAAAAAAAAAAAAAAAAAAAAAGATATAAAACCAGATCCCCTAAGAGGGCTGGAAGTTACAGCAGGAAGTTGGACAGGCACAAAGCTGCCCCTGCTGTGGAGTGTTACAAATATGGACCGTCAACCCCCGACGTCAATCCCCGAGCCTGCTATGGGGATATATGCGCGAATTCCAAGCCGGAGAATAATCTACCTCTTCAGACTTCACTGCAGAGCGCTCTCACGAGTCCTCTGAAAGCAGACAGGATGGTAACTAGAAAAGCTGATGTTCTCATTTGGTGAGAAATGACAGAATTGCTGTACGCTTATCCATTTTAGGAAATTGATAGACTGAGATGTCATCGTCTGGCCACACTTAGTCTAAAAGCTATGGCCATTATAGGCAAGGGAAAGAAAGTAACATTTAAATTAAAATAAAATGAATAGTAACTGTCGACAGTATTTTAATCAGTGTGTAATTATGATTGGGAAATAAACCTCTGGTTAAGACATAGGCAGTCTACTGGGGATGGCATGTGGACTGCCCCTGTTTCATGTGCATCCTGAATACAAACAACTATATGAAATAGAATTTGTGAGTAATCCTTTGTATTGCCAGTTGCTTATTCTCTTAATGCACTTTAGCCTATGACAGTATCGCCTCCAGGAGGGATGTGTAGCACCTTACGTGGGATGGGGTTGCTGTAGGTGACCCAAGGACATTGTGCCCTTCAGGAGGAGCAAGTGGTATGGAGGAAATGTATTCCCCTCCCCCAAGCCTCTTCCTTATGTCAGGAGATACTCTCCATCGGTGCTGTGTCAGCAACAGCTCCCTAACCTCGCTGCTCTATCTGTGCAACCACGAGCAGACCTCAGAATGGAGCCTTGTCTTGCAGCCCAGACCCAACTAGAACGAATATTGTTTTACTCTCGGTTAAATTTAAAGTTAGCTTTCTGCCCTTGAAATGTCAGTATGTATGTAATGGTAATGTAAATTCTCCATATCAAATACATTAAGTTGAGTAAATTAAAGTTTATTTAAAGCGAATATTAAGTAAGGAGTCATACCAGGGACCATAGAGATAATACTATTAAGTAAATCAGGTGGTGAGAGTTGTTGGTGTTATTAGAGCTGTACAAAGAGTTCCTGGCTTATTAAAGTTTGGGTCATGCTGGCCTAGACAGATCGCCAGAGCCCAGGAAAGATGAAACTGATAGCAAGAACACCAACCACTCTTGGTGCTCGGGAGATATGATAGCTTGCAAACCCTGGGCTGCCTGGGCCCTGAAAGGCCAAGTGATCGGGAATCAGCATTGAAACTGTCAGCCCTGTGTTCTGCCCATTTCTGTCTCAGCAACCAAGCTTTGGAACTGGGGGAGAGGATTTTAGTCAAGTACAAGTTTAAAGACAGTAGATATAGACTCTAAAGAAGTTAGTCTCTGTAGGCTTATTTACCCATCACAGGATTTTGTTTGTTTGTTGTTTTGAGGGACTTTTTTGTTTGTTTGTTTGTTTGTTTGGGTTTTTTTTTTTTTGATTCTCCATCAATGGTGAGCTCCCTAGAATAGGATCCAGCTAGCGTATGACCACACTCTGGCCTGAGGAAAAGTTTAGCTCCAGCACCTCTGCTTTTGTGGGCTGTCACATGTTCCCTCGTTCTGAAAACACACATACCAACCCTTTGTCCCTTCCCTTCCTCTCACTCTGAGTTCCAGACCTTCAGAACCAGGTCCTCTGGACTGACAGACTGAGGAATCTACCCAACTGGAGCCCAGCACATTGGACCACAGAGCCCATGCCCAATTATTCTTGCATTTTAATAGTTGCCAGTGCTTCAAGCCCACCTGATTTGATATTTTAAAGCATGCTAGTTTTCCCAAGAAGAAAAAAAGTAATTTCTTGGCTCTTATCACAAACTATAGCCATGTGGTTTCATGCACAGAAAATGTTATTCTTCATGATAGTACATGAAGAAAAACAGACCTCTTGCTTTCTTGACCTAGGCCAGATGTTTTGTGCTCCTTTTTCAGTGACATCCTATAACAAAATATTTTCTGAAATCTCAGGCAAACTCATCCCTGATTCCATAGTGCAATTTTCGATACCATTGAGGAGCTCATCACATGAGACAGACACACCCACTTGCTGTCTGAGGCATATCCAGCCCCAAGGCACACATGATGCACAAGTAGAAATGAAAATGGCAACGGTCGGCCCGGCGGTGGTGGTGGACGCCTTTAATCCCAGCACTTGGGAGGCAGAGGCAGGCGGATTTCTGAGTTCGAGGCCAGCCTGGTCTACAGAGTGAGTTCCAGGACAGCCAGGGCTATACAGAGAAACCCTGTCTCGAAAAAAAAAAAAGAAAGAAAATGGCAAAGGTCTCTCTGGTCCACGTGACCTCTGTGAGCCAGGTTAAGACATACACAGGAACAGATACAGGCCCTGGTTGCAATGGCGCAGGTGTGGCACCTTGGATGGATGGATGGTACCTCCCAGCCCATCTCATCAGTCCTGCCCTTCGGTACCAATATCACAGCAGGAATAGATCACCAAACTGGGAGGAGAGGAAAATGAGTGTGTTGGATACAGAAATTATATCTAAAATTTTGCAAGCACTGACTTATTGACTAGCTGGTGCTTTCTCCAAAAAAGTTTAAAAGCAAACCACGCTGATTACATAGTTTTTAGGTAGTATCAGAGTCATCCTTACATCTGACTATAGAGCATGACTGATCTCTAGGAAGTGCCTCAGGAAAGGCTGCTGTCAAACATGCATGATCAGAGGCAAGGCAGCTGAGAGAGGAGGACTGACCTGGCTGAGGGAGGGAGGAAGGACTGACCTGGCTGAGGGAGGGAGGACTGGCCTGGCTAAGAGAGGGTGGACTGCCTTAATCAGAGTTCCTTTATTTTTGTTAGAGGGGAGAGAGTGGCTGGAAGGTATCCTGTATTGTTCATAGCAAAATGATATATAAGCCCGTACTGTTGGTAAGGAAAATAAAACTCCTAAAATGCTAGCATTTCTAAGTGTGCATTATACTAGGCGCACTCCATAAAGATTTAATATCATTTTTATAACTTTTGTCAAGCTGTTCTAACCTCCAAAACTTTCAAGTCTCTATAAACACTGTCTGTGGACTGCAGAAATGGCCCAGAGGGTAAAATCCTGAGGACATGAGTTTGATCTCTGGGGTCTTCATGATGGAGAGAGAGAACTGATGATCACAAATTATAATTTGATCTACACGTGCATGCCCTAGCACCAATATGTACACACGCGCACACACACACACACACACACACACTTACACACTCACACACACTCACATACACTCACACACACACACACACACACTCACACAAACACAAATACTCCTCTGCTTCTTTGTTCATTCAAAAGGCATTCATGTACAAATGTAAGTCTTTGCTGGATATTGAAAAAGATGAAGAATTTGATAGGAACCTACAGAAGCAGCTTACATTTAGTGGATGAAATACACAGCTAGCTTCTGGAGGGACCAAAGAAAGTTCATGCAAGAGAAGCCCTCCCACTCCCGTGTGTGTGTGTGTGTGTGTGTGTGTGTATCACACACACATACACTAATTTAAACAGTTTTTAAATATGATTGTGGGAGAGTTAGAGTCATGGAACCATGTTGTTGAAAGTAGAAAAGAAGGATTACTTGGTAAAATACAACAAATTCAGATGAATTTAAACTTCAGATACACTTAAATACAACTTTTCAAGAATTTAGATAAAACTGAATGCTTTGCAGTATAAGCATATACCAAATATTGCTTGAGATATATTTTTTTCTTAAAGCACTACTGTTTGTCTAAGCTTCTAGTTAGCCAAGTATCAAGTAGCTTCTGCTATCTGACCCCTATTGATTTATCCTAGATAAATATGGGACGTACGTATTTTCTCCAGAATATTATCCTGTATCTGAAGTTTAACAGTACCAGTGTCCTGGTTTGTTTTGTGTTGCTGTGATAAACACCACGAGCAAAAGCAATTTGGGGTGGGAAGAGCTTACTTGACTCAAACTTCTCAGAAACAGCCCATTGTTGAGGGAAGTCAAGGCAGGAGCTGAAGCAGGAGTAGAGGCAGGAACTATAGAATGTCTTTCTCTCCATGCCTGCCATTCTTAGATAAGCCAGAAGCCCCTGCCATGGAGTGACATTGCTCACAAACTAACCCACTTCCTACTCGAGCTTCTCTCTACATGAGCGACTCCAGCTTACATCACGATGCCACAAAGCTAAGTAGCACACATTACCCACCATGGAGCAGTGGTGGGGACTTACCCAATGAAGTTCTGGGAGTCTGTCTCACAGCTGGCCTCTGGACTACACTTGGAATTTGAGAATAAACCATACATACCAGAAGAACACAAGTTAAAAATTCCTTCAGTAGCTGGGCAGTGGTGGCACATGCCTTTGATCCCAGTTCCAGGCCAGCCTTGTCTCTAGAGCAAGTTCCAGGATAGCCAGGGCTACACAGTGAAACCTTGTCCTGAAACACACACACACACACACACACACACACACACACACACACACACACACACGCACGCACGCACGCACGCACATGCACACACACAAACACACGCACGCGCACATACCACATCCTTCTGTGATAGTTTTGTCACATTTGATTTCAGAAAAATAATCACTAAAATTTGCATATTGGTCTGAAACCTAGTATTGGTATTTGAAGCCACTAAGAGCAGGTTCCAAACGACACGTGTTACCTCAAGAAAGCTCATAAATAGAATTGTTCCCAAGTAAGACCACTAATATGCTTGGTTGTTGTCAAGTTTATTTAATATGAAGTTTTTAGCAACTGTCAAATGATCCAGATCTGTGTTTGGTGTCATTCTGATGTTTGTGTGTCTGTGGGGACTGGAACTGAGAAAGCATTGGAAAAATCATAGTTCAATAGTGGTGTGACAAGAGCATTAGCGTCAAAGAAAGACCAAGAGCAAACTTTCTTGACATTGTGCACGTAGTTCACTCAGTAGAGTGTATTTTGGACAAGCATAGAACCTGGATTCTAATCATTAACATCCACCTAAACATAGGGTAGCTTTGCACATGTGTGTTTGTACCTGTGCTCAAACATATACACACACATAAAAGATGCTATTCTGAGGAATGCTACCCAAGGTTGTCCTCTGACCTGCGCAAGCATTCACGCGTGTGCGTACGCACACATACACACACACACACACACACACACACACACACACACACACACCACACCATACACAGATTCACACAAATATTCCTGTTTCTTTGTTCATTTAACAAACATCCAGGTAGTAATGTAAGTTTTCTACTGAGTGTAAAAGAAGATACAGACTTTGATAAGAACCTGCAGTATCCATTTACAGTTCATGGGTGGGATACACAGCTAACTCCTGGTGGGATAAAAAGAAGTCCACGCAAGAGAAGAAAAGAAGAGAAAGCAGAGAGCTAAGCGGGTGAAAGCAGGCCAGGACTGGTTCCAAGTTGGGTTGACTAGGAGAAGGCCTGGAAAGGCACTGAGCAAAAAGTTGGATATCAGGAATTGTGGGGGTGGGAGTCGGAGTTTTAGAGACATATTGCAAGGAGAACAAACCGAGTGGACAAGCCCCAAAGCTGTTGAAGCACAGTGTGAGTCATTAAGAGGCATTTCATGTAGGGTGACTAACACGACCAAGGCTATGAAGGGCTGGAATGGAACTGAGCTCAAAATAGGAGCACAGCGCCCTAAATGTGGTGCTAAGGTGTCTTAGCTTTTCAGGTGGGAGGTGGAACAAGAGACAGCAGATGAGAGAGACCAAGGGAAAGAAAAGACAAAGGTAGGTTAACTGACCTAGGCTGGTGGCTTGCCCACGTTCTATGAATTTGGGGAAGAGAATCTTGCGTCGGTTTTGGTTCTAACATGTATCACTGTTTACTGTGACATTTTCCCAGTGGATGCTCCTTGCACCCCAAACCAAACACTGGATTCCGGGTAAAGTGCTGGCAAACTGAACCCCAAAGTGGGTCTTCTCTGTCCCATTACTTACGCGCTCAACTATGTGGTCTGGAACCTGGTGTGGAACTTAAAGCCACGGACACTGAGTGAGATAAGAGTGCTTTAGCTTTAGGATGTTATTTGGGTCGTCTCCCAGAAGCAGAATCGACTCGTGCTCTCTGACCTTCTTTGGGAAGGACCTAGGAAAACAGCAGTGTGAACGGGTCATGCGTGGGCGTTGGGGTGGAGACTTGTGGGAACTTTCTGTGCGCAGGTCTAGGGGAGGAGGCTCCGGCAGAGATGCCCGGGCAGGAACTACAGTTGTTCCTTCGGCTGTGCAGGCAAAGATGTGGATCTGATCTAATTAAATTTCTATCCTCTTGACAGCCAGCTGAATTCATCTAAGGTCCTGATGAGATTATGGTAGAAAGGGTAGAAAGGAAAAAAGCTAAATGTCAGCCATGCAAAAGCTATTTCTTCTCCCTGCCTGCTTGAATCAGTCCACCCATATTGGAATTTTCTAGAGATAGCCACCTCTTGAACTACTCCCCCCCCCCGCCCCTCTATACATTCCCAGCCATTTTTCTCCCAAAAATGAAGGTCCTAAGTTATGATTAAGAAAGTTTAAACTTTTACTTTTAAAACGCCAATTTGAACCATGGTGTATTAAAAAATAAGTAAATTCACCATCCAGTTGTGCTGCTTGCCTTTGCTCTGTAGCTGTGTTCTCAGGCCCTGTCATTCCTGACACAACACTTCACCCACCCTTCTCCTTAGTCTCTCTTTGTTTTTTTCTACTCTCCCCCATCTTTTGTAGAAAACACACACACACAATGACAAAGTTTTCTGACAGCTTAATGGAACTTTCAAGGACTCCAGGGACTGGGTTAGGCGTGATCTTATTAACAGAACATCTGGAGCAGTTACACACTTGCTCTTTAATTGATCCAACTGCACTCTGTTCCCTCTAGACTCTGTTGTGTCTTCATAATGAAATTGTGAAGAGTCAATTTAAGAGTTTGGGTCCCGTGTAAGAATGGAAAAACAATATTAGCTTTCTCTCAGAGCCTGTTCCACGCCTAGTTCTATGTGGTTTGTTAGTTTTAAGACTTCTGAGCCAGCTCGCCTTGCAGCCATCATGGTTCCGTAGGCAGACTGGTCTACAGAGGGCTAAATAAAATGGGTAATTTCCTAAGAATAGCTTCTCTTTTTCTAAAATTACAAGTGAGAGTGGCCTCCAGCTCTGTAGGGTTTATCCAAAACATATAACAAACACCACTGTACCAGAGAGAAAGGGCATGAAAAGCTGTGCTCTGTTGGTAGTGCCAGGGCAATACAGGCTGCTTAAAGTGGTAAGAAATTCCCTGCAAAGTGCTCGGACCACTGAATGGATTGTCCACAGTCCCGTGAACCTCATCAGACATAAGTCACTATAGCACTTTAAATCTCACGAAGGCCCTGAAACAAACTACTGAAATAGAGTTGGGCATACTCAGATATGCTGGGCACACATTAGATGAGATCTTGGTCAGTGTTAGAGAGCCCATTAGAGACAATGTGAAGGTTTGTCATCTCCAATTAATATTTTTTAACCTCTTCCAAGTCTGCAGCTTGGGAACTGTCTATGTGATGTGGTTCACTTTTAATGGAGTAATTGGAATTCCCCCACCCTGGTTATTTTTAAAGTTCATATTTTTACAAGGATCCATTTCTCTTCAAACATGCATCCACCATTCCTTCTGTGGAGTCAAAGGTGGTCGTTATGAATGGTATAGAAATAATGGAAGTTCCATATGGACAGCCACTGACAATGCTTTATTTGAAGGGGGAAATGGTGTAAAGACATTTATAGGGCTGTAAACTATATTATGCCTAACCTTTCAGGCATATTAAACCGTGTCATTTGCAGTCCGCTAGCCTCTTGTTATTCATAAATAATAGATAACCCTGGACACAATCATCTGACATTTGTTAAGGTAATAAATACATCCTAAGTGCTGATTGGCCTTGCACTCTGTGATTTAAAACCACACAACAGAAGAAATTTAATGTAACTTAAAATGTCATGCATTTCTATGGACTTTCCAATTCCCTTCTCCTTAACAGACCCGAAGTGCCAAGTTCACTGAGGGCACTGCCCTGCTGGGTTTTTCATCATCATAAAGCAGTGTCTTAATATGAGAATGAGCTCAGGATCCTCCTTTCAGTTGAAAAAAAATATAAAGAGAGAGGACTTTCCTGGGTTCCCTTTTCTTGTGTCTAGTCATGCAGAGGTGGGGGGGTGTGGAGATTTTTACATGTCCCAAGCAATTATCAGTTGTCGTGAGTGGAGATTAAGAAGCTGATGTAGATGTAGTCCATAAAGAAGGTAAATTTACCCAAGGCTGGGCACTCAGAAGCGTTTTGCTTTTTCTTCCCCTGAGATTGAGAGATACCTGGGCTGATCCAGTCAGGGGCACATCTGAGTTAAACAAACCAATCAGTAGCTGGTGGTCACTGCTACAGAAGTGGAAATATGGCCTCACATTAGGGCCACTAGAAACCATGTGCATCTTCCTAAGAGTTCTTCCTAAGAACTATGGGACTAACAAGTTGGGGTGGCTTGGTTTGGCATTGTGAGTACAGTAACATATTCTAGGGGATATGTTATAGTTTTGTCAGGTACTCAGGGCCCACATGCCCCCACACAGGCACATGCACACGGGTAAAAGTAATAAAAGTAAATCTTAAAAAGACAAAAGAAAGAAATCCGTGCGAGGAAGAAATGTGATGGGTTTGGTTGCTTTCCAATAAAGAGACATCACTTTAGTATCCTTTGTCAGAACGTTAGTGTTAATCAGAGTAAAGAAATCACACATATAGCTTGAAGCTGAGCCCTTTCAACACTAAGGCACACTTGGTTCATTTACTTCTTATGTTTTTCATAAAACATTTTGAAAACCTGATTATCCATCACCTCGGTTGTGTCTGAGCTAAATCACATGGCTTTGTTTTCTGAATTTTCTAAAAAAAAAAAAAAATTGCTAATGGCATTTAAGGCAAGGTTCAAAAACGTTAATGAATACAAGAATCCCCCGTGTCTGAGCTCAGCTAAGCTCTGATGCAGAGGAGGGGCATCTGGACTGAAGCGTTGTGTCTTTAACACTTCCGAGGTGATGCTGATGCTGGGTAGCGCTGAATCATGACAGTTCAAGTTGTTCATGGGGCATCTTTTAGAAGCTCATTTTCCAAGACTTTGGGGCTGTATATTTGATCTTTTTCTCCAATCTTAACTAACATAGCATCTTGGGACCTGTTCTTGGGCAACTCTTCTGAAGTTTTATAAATACTGCCGTTGCATGTATCCCGAACAGGCCAGATACTCGCTATGTTAGCCCATTTCATCCTTCCAATAACCCTCATTTTATACTCTGTGTTGCTCAGGCTGATTGAGAAACATGCCTGTACATAGATCACAGAGTGGGTTATTTATAGAACCAAATCTCAAATCGAGGTCTTTATAGCCTCAAAGTTTATGTCCATAACTAACCCACCTCCTCAGTGCCGTCTTCAAAGTGAAATATTAAGGCAGAAATTCAGAGAATTGTCTGAATTTCCCAATTTTATAAGGATAGCCAGTTCCCATTTTACAGTTTGATACCTCATTATAAAGCAAAGGAAGAAGACAGGATGAGGAAGTTGGTCTGATTTTAGGGATGTATAGATGTTAAAATCTCCGTCTTATCTAAAAAGAAAACATTAGGGCAGGAAAATAAGCCTTGGAAGTTTCACAAATGGAGCTGAAGATATGGCTCAGCAGTTAAGAGTAAATTCAGTTCTTCAGAGGACCAAAGGTCAGGTCCCAACACTCATCGGTCAGCCTAAAACTATCTGTAAGTGGGGGGAGCTGATATCTTTACCCTCCACCGACACCAGGATGAGTGTGTACAGATGGCTCCCCCCCCCAACATTCACACACAATTAAAAATAATACAATAAATTTTGTGCAAAACCACAAAGATAATCACTAAAGCTATGTGGACAGTAACAGTTCTAAAGCACAGGCCCACAGACCAACAGTCCAAGGCATGGCTTTAAAAATTATCGTACTGTGACCCTCGATCCAACAGAGACAGTAATAATCTACCTTCTGAATATACAAACATTAGGGCAGGAAAATAAGCCTTGGAAGTCCCCCTGGCAAGGTCTGGTCTACACCAGTGGAGCCGCAGAGGATAAGCTCAGGGGGTAATGAAGGCAGTGTTCTAAAATAAGGTTGCATGAGTTTCGAGCTTGCCCTCCTTTCTCTTCACATAAAGGCATCCCAACCAAAATTGTATCCATTTCAGAGGTGACAGATCTGGCAGTCGGGCTCATCCGCAGTCATCCACAGTCAACCACAGCAAGCTTCATTTCAGTGAGTCCTAAACTGGGGTTATTAGCTGGCTAGGGTAGGAAGCTGTCTGTCCCCAGGCATGGTGAGTCCCTACCTGTAGACATCTTGAAGACTGTCACTCCTCCCAATGCTTAATCTATATAATGCCAGGAAGAAAAGAAAAGACAAGAAAAGAAAAAAAGGAAAGTTTGAGTTATAAATTCGAGCCCACTTCCAGGGCTGCTGGCATTTTCAGTCTATTCCAAACCATCTGGATAACGTTAGTCCCTAAGACAAGAGGAACGCTGTTTCCTGCCAAAGTAACCACAGAAAGCTACCACTTCATTTTCAGCATGGCCATTGCTGTGGGCTGGGGTGTGGCCCCGAGGAGAGGTTGCCTGCAGTCGAGGCTTTCCCGCTGCTTGCTTGCTTCTCTTCATAGGGATTACAGTGAGCTCTGTGTGGTTAGCCCGGGCGCTCGCTGGCTCTCGGTTGCTTCATTCATTCTGATTGCCTTGGAGGACTCTGAGCCTGGCAGTTTGTTGCAATAAGATTTTCAAACAAGAAAAATTGGGTTGTTAGATTCTATTCACTCAAGTTGTTATGAGGATTTCAAGGAAATTGCAGGCTTGTCTTACTATACAGCAGAATCGAGAGTCTATTTTTAGGGGATCTGACTCCAGGGCTTTTCTTGGGGTTTTGCCATCGTTCTTAGTTCTCAGACCCAACACAAACCCCTTCTGGCTCAACGATGGAGGAAATGTCCGTCCTCCTTTCTGCCTTTGCATATTTCTCTAAAGGACACAGAGACGCTTTGTTGTCTTTGTGGTCACCGGGTCCGCTCTACACAGATGCCTATTAATCAGTTCACTATGGAGACAGACACATCCATCATACCACCGCAGCCCTGAAACAGGCAGCCCACTGATCGAGGGTGAGAGGCTAAAGTACACACTTAACCATTTCGAGTTTCCTGGCTGCCTGCTTCTTAGACCAGGAGAGAGGTCACTGGAGGGGTTGGGGTCGGCTCAGGTTTTTTAGCTTACTA
>JADRCC010579683.1:0-10836 GCA_019843855.1 Hylomyscus alleni
CCCCTGGATCTGGAGCAGGTGTTCAACCATGGGCTTGGACAAATGGTGCTATAAACAGGAAAGAATCCACATCCTCCACAGCCAGGCTGGAGGGATGGAGAGTGATGGGCCTGGACCAGAGGAAGAGAGAAGGGAAGGCTAAATCCAAATGCTTATGAAGGAAGGCTAGCCAAGAACAGGTTGAGAGGCAGCAGCGGCACAGACACATTCCAGAGAAGAACCTTCTAGTACAATATGTCCCAAACCCTTTTCCATTGAACTCTAGACCCTGGCGTGCTACCAAATGTTACTTGGAAAAGAAAGTCTCTAGTTAAGTAACTGAGGAAAACCAGGCTAGACATTATGGTGAATTAATTTTTTCATTAATTTCTTTATTCACTTTATCAAAGCCCCTCCTCCCTCTTCTCCCAGACCTACCCTTACAAGTCCCTCTCCCAGCTACTCTCTACCTTTCACCTAAGAGAAGGAGAAGCCCTTCTTGGGTACCAACCCACCCTGCAACATGCAGTCCCAGCAGGACTAGGGACATCCTCTCCCACTGAGGCCTAACCAGATAGTACAGTTAGGGGAAGGGGATCCAGAGTCAGAGACAGCCCCTGTTCCAATTGTTAGGGGACCCACATGAAGACCCAGCTGCACATCTGCTACAAATGTGTAGGAGGCTTAGGTCTAGCCCCTGCATACTCTTTGATTGGTGGTTCAGTCTCTGTGAGCCCTGAGGGGCACGGGTTTGTTGACTCCGTAGGTCTTGTGGTATTCTTGGCTCCTCCAGCTCCCTCAATCCAATCCCTCACTCTTCTACCAGACTCCTCTAGCTCTGTCTGATATTTGGCTGTGGGCCTCTGCTTCTGTTTCCATCTGCTGCTGGATGAAGTCTCTCAGAGGACAGTGATGCGACTCCCGCTCCTGTCTGCAAGCACAGCAGAGAATCATTAATAGTGTCAGGGGTTGGTTCTCTCCCATGGCATGGGTCTCAAGTTGGGGCAGTCATTGGTTGGTTTGTTCCCTTCAATCTCTGCTCCATCTTTATCCCTGCACATCTAGTAGGCAGGACAAATTTTGGGTTGATGTCCCTCTCCCTCCATTGGAAGTCCTGCCTGGCTATGGGAGGTGACCGCATCAGCATCTTTATCTCCAACAGCTGGGAGTCTCAGCTGGAGTCACCCCGTACACTCCCAGAGCCTATCCCTCCTACCAGGTCTCCAGCTCTTTCCAGAGATGCCTCCACCAGCTTTCCTTCTCTCTCCCAGCCTCCTCTTAGCCATTCTGAGAGCTGTAAGGTGGAATCTCAGAGCCATTTTGATTTGCATTTCCCTGATGTTGAACATTTCATTCAGTGCTTCTCATCCATTAGAGATTCCCATGTTGAGAATTCTGTTTAACACTGCCTCATTTTTAATTGGATTATTTTGTTTGTTGGTGTCTAATTTCTTGAGTTCCTTATATATTTTGGATATCAGTCCTTTATTTGATATAGGGTTTGTTAAGATCTTTTCCCATTCTGTAAGCTGCATTATAGTGAAAGAATTTTTTTAAACTTTTTTTTAACTTTTTTTTTTTTAGTTTTACTTATTTATTATATGTAAGTACACTGTAGCTGTCTTTAGACACACACCAGAAGAGGGCATCAGATCTTATTACAGATGGTTGTGAGCCACCATGTGGTTGCTGGGAATTGAACTCATGACCTCTGGAAGAGCAGTCAGTGCTCTTAACTACTGAGCCATCTCTCCTGCCCAATTTTTTTTTTTTTTTTTTTTTTTTGAGACGGTGTCTTATTTTGAAACTCTGGCTGTCCTGGAACTCACTATGTAGACCATGATGGCTTTGAACTCAAGAGATCTGCTTGCCTTTGCCTCCAGAGTGCTGGAATTTTAAATGTGTGTCATCATTCTCAGCTAGCAGGTTTTGTTTGTTCGGTTGGTTTGTTCTGTTTTTAAGTTATTTATGGGCTGGAGAGATCGCTTCCCAGCAGTTGAGAATATGCCCTTGCTGAAGACCTAGTTGGGTTCTCATTATTCACCTTGGCAGTTCATAATTCCCTGAAACTCCAGCTCCAGGGGGATCTGATGCCTTTTTCTCTAAGCCTCAGGTACCTGCACACACATACACATAAACAAACCCATATAAATATGCACATATGTATGCCGGACAGACTTGTGTAGCCATCAGAGGAGAGCTTGCTGGAACTGGTTCTCTTCCCACTGTGCCCGTCCTTGGGGATCAAACTAGGTTGTCAGGCTTGGTGACCAATGTCTTACCTAGCTTGAGTACCTCCACCTCATTTTCTGAGATAGGAGCTCTCACTGAACCCAGATCTCACTGACTCAGGTAGGCTGGCTTGTCAGCTAGCCCCAAGGATCCTATCTCCGCCTCTCCAGCACTGGGATTGCAGGTGGATGCCTTTCCATTGGTCCTGGGACTCTACCTGACCGACTGAGCTGTAGTACCACCAATTTAAGCTTATCCCCAGCTAGCTTACAAATAACGAGACTTGGACTATGGTTATTTTATTTGACTTTGACAATTACTGGGGGTCACCCCTAGTCGTCTTTTCTAACTGCTGGCCTGGCTGCCTCCCTAGCAGTGTACCCCAGATACTTGCTGTTTCTCCTAGTCATGTGCTCGTGGTCCATCTCTCCTCCTCTCTCTTCTCTTCCTTCTTCCTTCTCCTCCTCAGATTTCCTCCATCCCCAACCAGGTCACTCTAAACCCACCTACCTCTAAACCCTCCAGTAACTGGCTGTAGCAATTTTATTTAACCAATAGTTTTAAATTAAGGAACAAGGTTTGCACAACAAAAGCTTTTAAAGGTGAGAATTCACTCTTACAGAATTTAGCATTACGATACATAGCAAAAGACCAAACCTCAATCCTGTGACATCTCTCCAGTCCCCTGTTCCAATGCTAATTAAATTTCAGCTTGAGTTTTAAAGGGGCCCTTTAAACCACAGCAGGCCGGGGCTGGAAGATTTTTAAGGGACTTTCACCCCTAACTCTTTCTGACTCTGGCTTGCTAATTGTCCACTCATGAGAACTCTGATTTTTTTTTCCAGATTGCCTGGTTGATGCAGGTCACCATGGGCACCTCAGCCACTGAGACTCTGAGTGTGGCAGGAAACATTTTTGTGAGCCAGGTATGTACTGCAGCCACCCCAAAGAGACTAGGGGAAGGCAGGGATCCAATTTAATTCATGGGAGGGTCATTTAACCTGTCTCCAGCTTCACAGAAGGCTGCTGCCCAGGAATGCTGCGTGTCCTGCCTGTGTCATGCCAAACTCAGACATTGCCTATTTGGCACCTCTATCACTTTAGCCTGGGCTGTTGTCATCAGCTTAGATACTGACAGGCTAGGCCGGGAGCCTGAGGCTAGGGAGATACGAATGGTTTGGCCAGAATTCTGCAGGGACAAGTAAGACACATTTAGTTGTTGTTTGTTTGTTTGTTTGTTTGTTTTTCCATGATCAGGCTTCTTTCCACTATCTCATTTGGTCTTAGTTTTCCTTTGTCTGAAATGTATTCCTTAAAATAATATAGTTCTGAAGGCACCAGGACTCCCGAGTCTCTTCAGACCTGACCTTCCCAAGAAGGAGACTGTGGAAGTCAGGGAGTCCCTAAGAGATGTCCTTGCCAAGTGGATCCTTATTTCATTGGGTAGTTTACAGGGTTTTGGCTTTGTTTTTTGTTTTTATAAAAGTATTGGCCTGGTTTTTGTTATGGTGCAAGATGTAAGAGTAACTTTTGTTCGTCTGATGTGGTTGCCGTCTTGGAGGCTTACTGTCTCATCTGCTAACCTAGGCCTAGGCCTGGAAGCTTCTAGCCTCCTCCGTACAGTCTAATCTAGATCTGGAATGTTTTTAGCCCTGAGACTTAGTGTGAATAAGTTCACTCTAGTGAGCCTCCTATTTCTTTCTGAACTCTGTCTGGTCAATTCAGCTGTTCTGGCTCAAGCTCCTCTCCATGCTGACTGATCCAATCTGGCTTCTCTCAGTTTCTCACTGACTTGCTCTGCTTGGCCTCATACTGACTTTAGCAGTATGTTCTCATCTTCCGGCTCTTTCTCACTCTCTGGTCTAGCTTGTTCTCTCTCTGCAATCTGTCTCTCTACAACTGTGCCAGTAAAACTGCCTCCACTTTTCTCCTCTGCTCTCTCTTAAGTAGCTTCCCTTTCCTTTCTCTTCTTGGGAGAGTTAGGCATAACGTATTCTGTCATACCTTTTTCTGATTTGTCACTTTGCCTGCCACTCATTTAGACATCACTTTCAAACATGGGTGCTTCCTTCTACAAACTAACTTTACCTTCATCGGTTGGGATTAAAGGTGTGTACTAAGGGCATGTCTGAATTTCAGCCAGAGGGATTAAAGGTGTGTGCTAAGGCTGAGCCACACACAACTAGAAACAGGTTTTTCCAGTAAGCAACACAATCTTGTGGTTCACAGTGTGGTCAAATATCTTGAAACAGCAAACACGCCAATTTCACAAAGCGTTTTATATTTGCATGTTTAGTGTAATAGATAGATGTACTTGCAGATGGGTTGTTTCTAAGATAACCCTCCTCTGTCTCTTTGTCTCTTTCTCTGTCTCTCTCTGTCTCTATCTCTCTCTATCTTTTTCTCTGTGTCTCTATGTCTGTCTCTGTCTCTGTCTCTGTCTCTCTGTCTCTCTCTCTCTCTCTCTCTCTCAGCTTTTTTTTTTGAGAAAGTCTTATATAGTCCAGACTGGCCTTAAATTTGCCATGTAGCCAAGATTGCCCTTCAGCTACTGAGCCTCCTGCCTCTACCTCTTGAGGCTGCCACCCAATACAGGTGTGGGCTACCACCCAAAACTCTTTAAAATATTCAAACTGAGGCACAAGAGGAGGATCAGAAACCACAGAAGCCTCCCTATTGTGAAAGCGTCAAGATCCACCCTATTTCTGTGGAGAAAACATAAATAGCAGTGGCTGTAACTCTGGCTGCCATAGACGCTCCCAGAGCGCATTAGTGTGTCCAAGTTGTTGGTCCAATTGCCCTCGACCTTGGGCTCTTTGCCTCATTTCCATCAAAGGGAGAGACTGAATAAAGAGCCTTCAAGGTTTACTAACATCAGTTCAATTTTTAAATATGGTAGGCCTAGGCTACCTATGCAGCCTACACTCCCTCCCCAAGGTTTTATACCTGCCCCATGGCTGTAAATGCTTTAAATGTGCCCTGATCTGGAGCCCTGAGCCCATCCTTTCTCCCTGAACTCTGGACTGCTGGTCTGACAGGTTTCTTACCCCACCAGCTCAATACCTCAGAGATGTCTCAAATTCACCGAACGGGACCTGGAGTCCCTTTCTGGCACAGCCACACATTTCTGAGACTTTGAGGAAACCTTAACATCTTCCATGAGCTGCTCAGATCACTCCGAATGCCATCTTGCCTCCCTCAGTCTGCTCTACCTGCATTGCATCTGATACCAGTATCTCAGTTCTGCCTCTGCATCCATCCACTGCTTCTCCCTTGCTGACCGAGCCATGCAAGGGCAGTGAGAACAGTGCCCAGCCACCAGTGCAGCTCACTGTTTGCCTTCTGACTTGTTTGTAGACTGAAGCTCCTCTGCTGATCCGGCCCTATCTGGCAGACATGACACTCTCTGAAGTTCACGTCGTCATGACTGGAGGCTATGCTACCATTGCTGGCAGCCTCCTGGGCGCCTACATCTCCTTTGGGGTAGGTATAACCTTTCTCTGCCTGGCTATGCCAAAACCCTGAAATTGCCTTTCTGGAAGGCCCACATGCTCCTGGTCACAGCAACCGTGGGATGTCCCCTCTCTGTCTCAAAGGCCAGCTTTGCCTGAGCAAGTCTACTTGGTTAGACTTTTTAAATGGTCACTGGGACAGATTCACAGAATTCCCTTTACGAAGTTCTTATTATGTATTAGGCACTATGCTAGGTGCTTTAATATCCCCATTTTGTAGATAAGCAAATTGAGGCTTGAAGAATAAATTAATGGGTAAAGCCAGGATCTGAACCCAGATCTGACTCCAAAATGCACGCTCATTTTTCCCTAGTCCCAAATGTAGGCTTTCCCTGGGGATCTGCCCTCCTAAATAATGTATATCACAATCCTCTCATGGGTCAATCCAGTATTATAAATTGGACCCTTAATTCACAATACAATAGCATAGGCAGAGAAAAAATTTACTTGTGTGTGTGCACACACACTAATATTTTTTCTTTTTCTTTTTTTTTCTTGGAATTAATTATTTTATGTATGTGAGTACACTGTGGCTGTCTTCAAACACACCAGAAGAGGGCATCAGATCCCATTACAGATGCTTGTGAGCCACCATGTGGGAAATTTTGAACTCAGGACCTCTGGAGGAGCAGTCAGTGCTCTTAACCGCTGAGCCATCTCTCCAGCCCCATTTTCCTTTTTTAAAAGAACTGTAATTCTAGCACTTCAAGGTCAACCATGGTCACATAGTGAAATCCCATTTTAAACAAAATTAAAACAAAACAAACAAACAAACAAAAAACCCACAGATGTACAGCGGGGCTATACCCAGTAAACACACCAATAAACGTATCTTAAGTTGAAAATACCAGCTCCATCATAGACAGTACACTGTCAGCACCAAGCTTCCTTCCCCTGGGCAGACCTGGACCGGGGGCTTGCCTGACTGCTGCCGCCAGCATCACAGGAAAACATCCCACTGCATTTGGCCATCCTGGGAAGGATCACAATTCAAAAAGCCAAGTACAATTTCTGCAGAATGCTTATCACTTTATTACCACCTTGATGTAGGAACTATTCGTTTGAGCCATTAAGTCAGAGACCATCTATACGGGAAGATCTCTGTCCATTTTATAGCATCTGGCTTAAAACTCAGCTCCTTCCTTCTCTTCCGTTATGAGTCTAGGTCTGGCCCCAGAATGCTTTCCCCCCAGCTGACAGCCTGGCCTCCTCTTCTCTGTAGCCTGTAGGATGTGCAGCCACGGGGCTCCAGAGGGAAAGCTGCAGGCTGCAACCATAGCAGGGTCTGGGAATGTGCGGAGGCTGCCACAGGGGTCCAGGGGGAAAGCCCCAGGCCGCAGCCATAGCAGGGTCTGGGAAAGCACCTAACAGAGGGGCCTTCTTTCTCTTCACACTCTACTTCTTCTGTCCCTGGCTGTGGAGAAGCTCTCTTGTGCCCCCTATCCGCCCTTAGCTGCCGCTGCCTGGCCTTCAGCCCCGTTCCCTCAACTGCCTTCCCAGGGAGCCTCCCCTTTTCTTTTTCTTTCTTTTGTACAGCTGACTTTTAAACTCAAGACCCCATATATGAATAGGCAAGTCGTTGAGCTACACTCCCAGTTCATAGATTCTTTATTTTTTCTTTTTTACCACACCTTTATTTTTACTCTTATTGTTTGTATATGAGCACAGTGGCACACATGTCAAAGGTACGCTTGTGTGGGTAGGAGGGAGGCAGTTCTCTCCTTCCACCATGGGTTCTGGGGATTGAACCGAGGCTTGTTATGACTGAGCCATCTTGCTTCAGTCCCTTCAGTCCCCAGATTTCTCTTGGTGGCTCAGCTTCTGACCCTTTGCCACATCCTTCCTGTTGCAGGGATTTGGATAGTAGTAGGAACTGTCCAACACAGTAGGCAGGAGCTACTGAGTACTGAAACATGGACAGTTAAAAATGAAGCCTCCAGTATTCTTTCTTCAGTGCTAAAGAGCAAACCCAGGGCCTCAGTCCCGAATGCTAGGCAAGCTCTGGACCACTGAGCTAAGGTCCCATTTTTTCTTTTTTTAATGTCTAACTAATTTACTTAGACTGCCCTTGAACTGGTGCCCTCCTGCTTCAGCTTCCCAAGTAGTTAGTGTTACAGACTTGTACCCCCAGGCCTGGCTTTCTTTACACTTAAACGTGTGGCTGCTGGCTACACTTTAAACATGTCGCTGCTGGCTACGGTAAATGTGTTGGTGCTTTTCTGGTTGGTGTTACATGCTATGTAGGCCCAACATCTGGGAGGTAGAGGAGACGGATCACAAATTTGAGGCCACCCATCAACTGCATAGCAACTTTGAGGTTAGCCTGGGCTACACAAGGCCGTATCTAAAGAATGTAGCAGGAATGAAATTATAGATATGGTCTCTGTTGTGTTTGTATTAGACAGTGCCAGCCTAGGTCTTCTCTTTTGTCGCACAGCCCCAAGTGTCATTTGACTGAATCATTTTGTCGTGACCGCCCAACCGTGCTGTTGTTCCAAAGGTTCTCAGATAGACACCGGTTTTCACTGCAAATCTAAACAAACTAGTCTCTCGGTGCAGGAGTCTCTGAACCCAGGCTGGTCATGGCAACATTCAGGAATTGGTCACTCATGTTTCTCATTGAATTGTCCCCAAGGGAAACAGGGTCTGCAAGAACCTCAGTGGGCAAAGTGACTCTTTTGCTTAGTTTCCACATCTGTAAAATGGGCAGACATACTGGTCATCTGGCTGCAATAGATATACTGAAGATGGTCAGAAAACTCTTAGCATGGTACTGAAAAGTGACCGTATTAAGATCAGAAGGTGAGCCATGGTGGACACTTTTAGTCCCAGCACTCGGCAGAAGAGGCAGGTGGATCTCTGAATTTGAGGCCAGCCTGGTCTACTGAATGAGTTCCAGGGCACCTAAGGCTACATAGAGAAACCTTGTCTTGAAGAACCAACCAAGAAAAAAGCAAAAAAAAAAAAAAAAAAAAAAACCCAAAAACAACAACAACAAAAAAAAACAAAACAAAAAAACCCAACAAACCCAAAACAAAACAGACCAGAAATCTCTCCTTTGCTTCCGTTCTCACTACCTCTCTGCAAGATGCTGTGCTCATGTCCTATTTCCAAAGGGTGGAGGGAAGCCTGGGTGGCTAGGATGGAAGGCATTCCTGACTGTGTCCTGGGCGCATGGCTGGGGGAGGTACGGAGGGACCACCGTAGGCTGCTGTGGGATGAACCAGCACCAACTCACTGCCTGCATGCAGGGCGGGGCTCCACCTCTCCATCAAAAGCAGAAACGACCCTGTGGGGTTTGAGATCGGCCATAATGGCTCTGGAATATGTGTTCTCCCCTGAAATCCAAGTTTACAAACTGGGGGTACTCTTCAAGCTGAAGGAAGAGGTCGGGGCCTAGACTGGCAGACAGAGAAGCCCCAGGTTCCGGTGTGAAGCTCGGAAAGCTCCAAGAGGGCCCCTCCCAGACTGCCCTCCTCTAGGAGGTGCCAGGCTTGCCACCTAGTGCTGGTGACAGGGAAGAGGGATTGGGCCTCTTGCTGGTTCGTTTTCATGGTTGCAAGCGAGCTTTCTGTTACTAAGACAAAGCACACCAGAGAGAGAGTTGAAACATGGAGATGTGCTTTTATTTATTACCATGGCTTTAGAGGTTTCCACCCACCTTGCCCCATCACTGTGGGCTTGTGTTGAGATGGATCATCTTGGCAGAGAGGGTGTCGTAGAATAGTTCTGTCCATCTCAGGGCAGTCAAGGACGCAGGGAGACAGAGAGGAGGCTGAAGAGTCTGGGTGCAAGATGTCCCCTTCAAGGTATGCCCCAGTGACTGGCTTCTCCCAGCCAGGCTTTCCCTCCCATAGTCAGTGGGGATGGATGAACTCATTGGTGAACTCCAGGCTCTGAGGCGGCTGAGGCTCTTTGTGAGGGACTTCATTTTCACACCGTAGGTGGTTTCTGCTTCTGAGTAAGGAGAGACAAGTGGGGTTTAGAAAAAGGAGGAGGATTTCGCGGCCTGGAGATCCCCAGGCCTTCTTCAGCTTCCCGATTCCTCTGCCCTCTGCCTTTATTAGCCTGAGCCCATGTAAACTCACCTCCTGCCCACTCCTTTGAGGCTTCCTCTTGAGACTGGGTCTTACTGTGTAGCTCTGAATAACCTGGAATTTACTATATAGATTAGGTTGGTCTTGAACTCACAGAGATTTGCCTGCCTCGGCTGAGACTAAAGGCACATATCACCATGTCCAGAAGAGGGCATCTGTCTCAAGTTGCCCTGTGTGGGGCAGGGAACTGAACTCAGGTCCTCTGCAAGAGCAGCAGGAGTCTTAATTGGGAAGGCATCTCTCCATCCCCTCTCCCCCACCCTGCCCTATTAAAAACAGTCTCACGTTTCTAGGCTAGTCTCAAACTCACTACATAACCAAGGCTGACCTTGAATTTCTGATTGGAACCGCCCAGAGTGCTAGATTTACAGGACTGTACCATCCCTCCCCACTCGTGTAACTGGGGATGGAACCCAGTGTTCCCTCCACGGTTAGACAAGCACTCTGCCTGAGCCGCATCCCAGATCTCCTTCCTTTCTATTTAAAATTTAAAAACTGCGGGGCTGGTGAGATGGCTCAGTGGGGAAGAGCACCGACTGTTCTTCGGAAGGTCATTAGTTCAAATTCCAGTAACCACATGGTGGCTCACAACCATCCGTAATGAGATCTGACACCCTCTTCTGGTGTGTCTGAAGACAGCTACAGTGTACTTACATATAATAAATAAATAAATCTTAAAAAAAAATTTAAGAACTGCTCTTGGTTTACTATAAAAATTAAGGAGAAAAGATCTATTTTTGCTTTTCTGTTTTTTTTTAATAGTCTTGAGTTATGGACCTATTGAAAAATATCAAAAAGCACTAAGAAAGAAAATCACTTCAAACCCAGCTCTCCAGGAACAGCCAGTGTGCTGACAACTAGGGGGCTCCTTCCTGGACCTCTTCTAGGCAATCTGGTGTTTGTTTTTCCCATAGTTACACTCCTGCTCTTCACACAGTTTTGTGGACGCTTTCCCATGTTACTGCATAACTCAGAGAAGCATCACTTTCTCGAGGCCATTCTCAGGATGGAGCGAT
>JADRCC010579688.1:0-11968 GCA_019843855.1 Hylomyscus alleni
GTCCAATCTTCAAATTCTTTATTCTTTTCTGAATGGGTCCAATAATCTTGCAAAGTCTGATTTTCTGCTTCACAGATGAGTAGCCCTGATGGTTTTACACTAAGATATGCCTTATGGAAATGAAAGTAGCAAAGCTTTTGACTCTCAGAAATATTTCCAAAGCCAACTGTAAAACTGTTGGAAGACTTTTGAGTGGAACACGAGTCAGGTTCACTTTAGCTGTCAGTGTTTCTGAGAGCAAAATGTAGCTTCACAGTTATCAACTTCACTCAATAGCCTTCATTAAGGAATTTTTGTTCTTCCCCCAGGAGACATTTAACCAATCAAGAAGGTTATCCATGCACATATATGTATCTGTCAAGTCTTTAGTAATGAGCCATTCACTCCATAGAGAGAGCAACAGCATAATGTACATTCACCTTCCTTCAAATATGTAGCTCAGCTCTATAAAAAAAATCTTTTATGGTTAATTATACATTGTGGAATTATTTAGTTTTATACTAAGGACTCACAAATATATAATCTTATTTCACCTTTAGGCAACTATGAACTAGACATTAATACTCTCATTAAATGGAAGTGCTAAAAGTCAGAGTTTAAATAAAAGCCATGTAGCTAGATGGTGGCAGGGCCACCAGGCACCTGGTAGGTCTAAGTTACGAGTCAACTCCTCTGTTTACTATTCCTTCTGCTGTTTTTCAGAGTGTTTCTTGTGTTCTTATTAACTCAGTTCAACAGCTTCATGTTCAGCATGTTATCTGCATCTTCATCTTCATCCTGAATGATCCTGAACAAAAGACAAACGTCTTACTATTTCCCTGCTTCAGCTCTTGATTCAGATTTTTAAAATGTTTTATTTACTTTTATTTTATATACATTGGTGTTCTGCCTGCTTGTATGTGTCTGTGAGGGCCTCAAATGCTTTGGAACCAGAGTTACAGACAGTTGTGAACTGCCATGTGGATGCTGGTAATTGAATCCTTGCCCATTGGAAGAGTAGCCAGTGCTCTTAACCATTGAGGCATCTCTACAGTCCCATCTTGACTAAGAGTCTTATCACATGGGTTATAACTTTCTTGCCATCACATTAGTATTTTGTTTCAAGTTAATTAGGAATTTTATTCTAGTATCTAACGAAGCTTTAACCATCTCAAGCATTCTGTTGTGTCAACTTGTCTTACATAAACATGACTACTTTCTCTAATTTCTACTCTCATTTGATGAGTGAAAAACTTGATTCTCATGCGGAGTTTTTTGTGCATGTGCCAATTCTGGTCATTAAATAATTATCCAATAAATATGTCAGGTAGAGTGCTGGGTGCTAGGGATGTGACAGTGACCACAACAGATAGAAGACTCATAGCTTAGAACATAATCAATCGGTGATCAGGTAATGACATGATTTAATATTGCAATTGTGATAAATATTAGGTGAATCACATGGTGCTAAATGTCTACTTTAGAAGTATTGGGCTTTGTCCAGGAATCCAGAACAGGCATCCTTGAGAGAAAGATGTTTCAGATAAAATCCAGGAGATAGTGGGAGTTATATAAACAGGCAGAGATAGGGAGTTTCAGGTTAAGAGAAAACTATCTTCAGGAATAATGTGATAAAGATGACATTGAGAAATAGCATGGACCAAAGTAGTGAGCAAAGGCTGAGCATAGGAACAAAAATATATAAGATATAAGGTAGAGGGAGAGGTCAGAGTGAGTCTTACCTATACACTGTAAACTCTGTTAAGTATCCTGATCTTTGTGACATGTGAAGAAGAAACTATGGACACTGGTGGATGTGGCAGTAGGTAATGGGGACATGATCAGATAGATGTCCATAGCCATTCTTCCTGATCGTGGCAGTATAGGCTATGTATAGTGTGATTATTCCAGAGGCAGACTACTTAGTAACTTTACCTAGGAAAAGAGTTATATAAAGAAAAAGACAATGTTGAGTGATGTTAGAGGTGAAATGTGCAACATTTAGTGATATTGGATTCAATAGATGGAGAAGGAGATGGCTTCAAAGTTCCTAGGTCATATAATGAGCCAAAGATGATAACTGAGAGAAAGAAATTGTAGTCACTGAGTTTGCTTGTTTTTAAGTTAATTGCTCCAAATAAAGTTTTTATAACTCTAGAGTGGGAGTAGAAGCCCACTCAAAGTAGCTTGAAAAAGACTAAGTGGACTCAGTAGGACATAAATGTACATGTACATATGTATATATGAGAATGGTTATATATAACAATAACTAAGCAAGTATGTTATGAACTCAAGGAGTGGAGGGGGACATAGGAAGAGTTTGAAGAGGTCAGAAAATGCTGGAAATGATGTCAGTACATATATGAAATTCTCAAAAAAAATTTAATTAAAATAAAAGACTTAATGTAACTATTTAGGGACTCTTACATAAACTATATTAGTAGGACCATGAGGAAAGGAGTGCTTGGTAATGAGGCTACTTTCTCTGGCTGTCAGGCTTAGCCATAAAGTCTCTCTTCATTCTTTGTCACACTCTGCTTTTAGTTTTTCATCTTTTTCATGGATAATTTTGTCAGCTCTTTTTGTGTAGTATTGACTGGAGCTACTGCAACTAGCTGCCAATAGTTTCTATATCCCAATTTAGAGAGAGCTAGTGAGGGTAGGGAGAGTGTGGCTCTGCTCCAATCAGGTTGTGCAGTCAGGGAAGACAGTAGTCTCTATGTCTTCAGAATTGTTGATCATGGTTTTTTGTGTTTTTTTTTAATTTTTTTTTTTAACTTTTAATTTGGAACTCAAGCCCAGAGTCAGAAAAACAAATCAGTAGGTTTGATGGAGGTCCTGGGTATCTGTATGCATTGGTCCTTGGCTCATCCTTTGATGGATGCTGTTCTAGCCTATAGAAACACCCCCAGCAGTCTCTGATGTGAACCCTGGCACTGACCTCTTTTTGACTAGCGGCCCTTTATTTCTTTATTTGTATAATAGGGTAATTCTTTTCTCTCTGTACTATATCCAAAGGCAAATCTGAAGCTTTTCTGTTGTGGCTCTGTCTGTTGCCAAGAGACATTGCTTCAACGAGGAGTGAGAACTACATTTGTCTGTGGGTATAAAGATAAATATCTAGAATGCAGTTAGAATTATGGTAGCTTAGTAAAGTGACAGTTGTAGGTTCTCTAACTCCTCCAAAAACCATGACCTCATTTGTTCTGGGTTATTGACTGGGTTTCCAGGACCAGGTATGAGTTCCCTTTTGTTGAATGACCTTAAGTCCAATCAGAGAACTGTTGGTTAGATTGATTGTGCCGTGTGGGTCATTGTGGCTCACGGGCATCATGTTGTATCTTTCTCTGTATGTATTGTGTGTATAAAACCACAACTAAATGAAAGAAGCTATGAATTTGGGAGAGAACAAGAAGGCTTTATGGAGTTAGTGGGAGGAAACAGAAGAAAGAAAATAATGAAATTATAGCATAATTTCAAAAAAATATATTGTCAAGAAAGTCAATCTGAAGGCTAATACGATGATTTTGGAAATAAGGTTGGACCTATCTTTCCTCGAGTCATAAATATGAATGATGGCTTTAATATACATATCTATCTAGGCAGTTTCTGTACTGCTTGCATTACATCAAATTCTTCTTGTACTTACCCTTTGTTGATGTTGACCACAAGACCTCATCAGTATTTTATTGTCTGCATTCAGGAATTGGAAATGAAACTCTTAAATCACTGCAACTTGTCCCTCCCAAAGTTCTTGCAAGGAGAATAGAAGGAAGTCCTTAGAAAGTCAAACAAAGTGCTGTTTGTAATGGTCTGGCTTTTTACATGTAGCATTTCTGATTGTAAAAGATCCACTTTGATGTTACCAGCTAACATGTCAGCTCCATTGTTTAAGTACAACAGAGCTCAACTCTAAGTCCAGTGGAATATCAATGTCTAGTTTATAAGTATCTACAGATGGATCAAGATATCGTCTTCATGGGAGCAAACCAACTAGGGGTCTGCCCCACCATCATGTTTACATAATGGTCATGGACTCTAACCCTCTGAAACCATAAGTTTGAAATTTAATGCTTTATTTTATAGATTGCCTTGGTTCTGGTGTTTTATCATAGCAATGTAAAAAATAAGATATTTACTTTTGGAAGGAACCTTGATCATCAGATGGATAAGTACAAATAAGACAGTATTATTAGTCTTACCCATGAAGAAAGTGATACCAAGAAAAGTTATGTCATTTGTCCAAGCTCACATAAGTATGTAGAAGAGGATCCCAAATCTGCTTAATTACATTGCCATTTTCCTTACTCAGGCTATGTTGAGCCTGTTCCTATGTACCTTGGCTCAAGCTACCTCCTCTGCTTTCATTGTTCACTTTGTCAAATAGTCCGTGAGAACTTACTACAAAGGTCTCCTGACTATAAAGCTTTATCAGAAGTTTTGCATCATAGTAGAGTCAAGGGTGCCATCTTTAGCCTTTCTCTACCACATGCATCTTCATTCTTTTTTTTTTTTTTCCAGGATTTCTCTGTGTATCCCTAGCTGTCCTGGAACTCACTCTGTAGACCAAGCTGGCCTTAAACTCAGAAATCTGCCTGCCTTTGCCTCCCAAGTGCTAGGATTAAAGGTGTGCACCACCACTGTCCAGTTGCACCTTCATTCTTATTGCCATCCTGTGTATAACTCACTCACAGTGCACTACTTAGTGTAGGGTGAGCTTCTCAATTGTCTCCACTGATCTTGGATGAGACCTCTGTGAAGATCCTGCTTTACTTGATTTAGGTCTTCAGGGTCTGAAACAGTAGCATTTGGTAGGGATATTTCCATATTCTCATTAAATTGTTAGTGACTAATGTAAATATGTATTTTAATTGAAATAATTTTAGGTGTTAACATATGACCATTAATACTTCTCAGCAGGCTGATCAGAGTTTATGATAGACTGTGGTCAAGTGTTTTCAAGAACATTAATTGAAACTACTTTGAGTGTAGTTACTTCTGTAGGAGGTAGAGAGAACCTTGGTAGAGATGTGATACAGTCAATTTGATAGTCGATGAGACACTTCTTAATGTTAAACAACAGAAAGCCTAAACAGGTCACTAAAGGATCGTTACTATTTTGTATTCTAGAGAACAGTTGCAGAGCAGAATTTGACCCTGTAATTTCTTCACATTATACGTGTTCCCTGTTGTAGTCGTATCGCTACACAGTAGCTCATTTATGCTATCAAAATGTGTATGTGCAGGCTCATGTGTATGTGTGTGTGTGCATGTATGTGTATGTGTGTATGTCTGTACATGTGTGTGTTTCCCAAGTAATTAACAGATTCTCTGTTTAGATCAATTTGGCTCAGGTGAGCTGAAAGGTGTAAAATTAAGACACCAGGCATTCCTATGCTACCTCCAGCTCATAAGTCTTATGTAACACTGGCTTTCCTTAAACAAATGGGCTGCAGAAAGGAAAGGGAGACTCAGTAAAAACCTGGATGCAGACAGAGAGCACTGGGCAAATGGGTTGTGGGGAACCAAGACAACGTTAGTGATCCCTACAATAAAAGATGGAGAGGCCCTGGGATCCTACAGCTACTGCTATCATTCCTCTCAAGAGAAAATTCTACCTTGGTTTCAGGGAGGACAAGCACACGCAGAGCACTGTACCGCTTTTCTGTATCATCAGGCATTTGAACAGAGAGGAGTGTTGAATATTCTCACTCTCTGGCGTTGCAGTCTAGCTGACCTGATGAGTATTGATGAGCTTTTTTGACCCAGGACAGGTTCAGCCAGTTGGGACACCAGCAAGTATGCCCTTTATGTTTGTGCTTTGCTTTCCTGCTAGGCTATGGGATGGCTGTGCCTTTGCTTCTGCTAGAGAGCATCCACACACCTATTCCTTCTAGGTCCCAAACGACTCCTTCTTACCTGGTTTGCTTTCTCAAGTCCTTGCTTCCTGGGGTTCTGCACCGCTGGTTTCTCTAAACTCTGCTCATACTTTTGTAATGATTTTTTTTTTTACACTAAACTTATCTCAAATTACTTACCCAGAGTTTGTCATTTGCTTTCTGCCAAGACCCTTACTGACAGAGTGGGCAATAATTTCTCCACTTCTTTTCTAACATATTTTCAACCACTGCAGTGGCACTTTCCCAAAAGAGAATGATTACACTACTGCTAAAGGTAAATGTTCTTTAATTAAGAGAAAATGGAGCTTCTTTGTGTCAGTGTGACCATTTGTGATTTCTTTGCCTTATCAGTGACTCTACCTCAGGGCATGAGCAGAGGCTGGACAGGCCAAAGAGTTGTTCTAATAATGCTTGGTAGGACTCTCCTTTTAGTTTGCACATAAATTTGAAAATTTATGTGTAACTCTTGATTCTAGATGAAAATAGTAAATGCAAGTGAATTTATCTGAGTAGCTTAATGTTTTAGGATGCCTCAGCATGAATAATTGTTCTTAATAATTAGTATAGTTTTTAACTTATAAAGAAATACTTTTTAGCCAGGCAGTGGCGGTACACGCCTTTAAGTCCAGCACTTGGGAGGCAGAGTTAGATGGATTTCTGAGTTCGAGGCCAGCTTGGTTTACAAAGTGAGTTCCAGGACAGCCAGGGCTATACAGAGAAACCCTGTCTCAAAAAACCAATATATATATATATATATATATATATATATATATATATATATATATATATTTTATTATATCATCATGAAAATAATATTTATCATTCAGGTTACCAATATGGACTTTTCTATTTTTAAAACTCAATAAGATAACCTTAAAGATGAATTATCTAAATTTTTGTTAATATTCTCTAAAAAATAATGACTATATTATTTCTTTTAAGCTGGAATCCCTGGCTTTGATAATGACATTAGTAATGAAAACACTAATATTTTAGGATCATATCTTGGTACTGAATTCAATTTTGCCCATTGGTTTCGTGATTTCTTACTTAGATATAGTTCTAGTATCATTTAAAGTTTGAAACAGTGATTTTATTAGTATTATAGTATCCCTTGCCTTTAAAGTGGGAATGTTTGCATCTTCAAGCATTTAAACATAATGTTCGTGGCATCTAAGCTTTGAAATTTTGGGTTAATTGGTCCTCAATAACTATTCTGTTATTTAGGTTAAATGTATTTCCTGGTTTACTAAGAACTTAGGGAGTTCTTTGAAATATTCATTCATTCATTTATTCACTCAAAAAACAAAATATAATTACTACATAAATTTCAAAAACTATCCTAAGATCTATGGAGATAAATATTTAGATAGACATGGTCTATGATGTCATAATAATTGTGGTCCAGGTTGGAAGAAAACAACTCGTGAAGAAACAATAGCAATAAAGTAAGACATGTGCTTTGTTGCCCATGTAGAGAACATTCTGAAAGCACCCAAGAAAGGAGCTGAAGTGCATCTGAAGGGCATGGTCAAGGATCTCTCTCTCCCTACCCTCTCTCTCTCAGAAGACTGACTGAAATATCACAATGAATAGGGGTTAGTAAGGTGAAAGATGAGAGAGAAGGAGTTGGGCCATAAAGACCAGGGTGGAAGGTGAAAGACAGAAAATTCCTCATATATGAGGAACTAGGTGAAAATTGAAGGAATGGGCACAAAATAAGAGAGGGATGTAGAAGAGTCATGGTCTGAGAAGAGTATTAGGGGCACTATGAATCTATTAAGGGCTTTGCACATGATTTTGGGTGGGATGGAAAACCACTGAAGAGTGTGTCTCAGGTATGCCCCCATTAGCTGCTCAGGAGCATTCCTCTGGCTTCCCAACTGAGCAGAGAATGCAGACTGTCTCAGATGAGAAGACTGGAGACAGATTCAGAGCTGTGACATTGTCACACTCACCAGGGGACAGATGGAAAAGATGCTGTCGGGATGTGACCCTGAGAATGGATAAGACTGGACATCAGTGGAAGAGACTCGAAAGCGGACTCAGACAAACCAATGCCCATGTCTCTTGTGCGGGCAAATGCTCTCCACCAAAGCAGGAACCATGGACAGATTGAGGCAGGGTGAGTGGGAGTAGGTGTGATAAAGGGCAGGTGAAGAACTGTCTCTCCATTTATAAAATGAGGGATGGTATTGGAGAGTTAGCTCAGTGGAAGAGTAGTTAGTGAACAAGGTCAAGTCCTAGGTTCAGTCACCAGCACCTAAGTCCGAACCAAAGGAAGCCAAATAAAACCACAAAGAATCAAAGAAAGAAGCAATGACACAAAAAAATGGACAATGGACCAGTGAGTAGCTCAGCTAATAAGGATGCCTGACTCTAACCTTGATGACCTGAGTTCAGTTCTAGAGACACAACATGGTAGAAGGACAAAGTCGTATCTCCGGGTAGTGTTTTGACCTTCATTCATAGTAATACACTTGCTCACCCCATCACTGCGCATAATATAAATAAATGAACAAATACAAATATAGTAAATATAAAACCCAACCACTCAAAGTAAAAAGTAAGGAAGAGAGCTAAATGAGTTAGATTTAGCAATCAAATTCTGACTTTCCTGTCTTATCTTCCAAAAGGAAAACAACTGTAGCAGCATTCAGGCAAATTTGGAAATTCTCTAAACATTTTTCTCTTTTCTCCTGAAATTTAGTCTTCACTGCTCTAGTCTTTACTTACTAGTTAAGCTCAAGGAACAGGACATGTTTACATTTCTTAGTATTTAAATGGAAGCAAAAAAAGAAAAAAAGAAAGAAAAAGTGAAGGGAGTCGGCATCAGTTGGTATCCACACTGGGTTTCATAAAGAAGAAGATGAAATTTATTATTCTAAGTTTTCTAACATGGGTGAACATAGATTGTCTGTGGTCAGGCTGGCTTCATTGCCCCATAATTCTCAATTCTGTGATTTGTGTGTGCTCTAGGCTTGAGCAGCTCTGCCAATGGCTTACGGCTTGGCTGTTGCTGCAGGGGAGTTGTTGCACACTGATGGCTTTTAGCAGGGGACTCAATTTGCTGGGCATCTCCCTTGATTACGGTGCATTCTCTCCGCACTGATTGTTAAGAGAGTGAAGATTCTCGCATGGTGAAATGTTTCAGGCTCTACATAAAGAAACACTGCACGTGGCAGATGGTCTCCCTGTGATTTCACACTGCTGGAAAAGCTGCCCCGGCTCCTCTAATTTATTCAGATAAATTTCTAGAAACAAGAATAATGCTAAAGCACCATGAGACACTGAAAGGAAGAGAGGAGCAGAATTTGCAGCTGTGAGTAGATATTGACTCAGGTGGATAATTACCTCCATCTTGTTATATGGCCTCATTTTCTTCTTTTGCAACCTTGCATACAAGTATAAAAATCTTATCTGACAAATCTTGTACCCATTGGAAAAAAATTCATTTCAATGGTCATTCCAGGAGAGCACAGGTACAAAAGGTGATAAATATCTCTTTTATTTGAAACTGTTTTTATTTCATATCTTATGCTAACTTTTAAATCAACCCTTTATTCCAGTGTTGGGCAAGTTTCTGATAGAAATACTAAAAAACAAAGTCATTTCTTTAAGTTCATATCCAGCGGGCCCTTTGAGTATGGAGCCACTGGCCATAAAAAGAACATGGCTGGCCAGACTGGATATTTTGCATTCAGCCAGTTTTATGATCTCTACTAGGTCAAGTTTGTCTCTATCTCTGGGTGGGCTTTTTTCCTGAGAATTGGGTGGGAGTGGATCATAGTAGGTGCTTTCTCAGGAATAATGTTAACCAGAGGCACTGTTTTCTAGTCAGCTGACAAAAGTAGGCTTCTCTGTCAAATTGTGAGAACCAGAGTGACAAAAGACATTCAGGCTTGGAGAAGTCTCTTCTACAAGGTGTGCACATCATACCAAAAGTTAAGTGTTTGGGGAAGGGGAGAAATTTTCCTAAGCTTGTCACATGCACTTTATTCAGTCCTTATAGGAAGCGTAGCAGTATTCTACACTCTTGAACAGAAAACAAGACTAGCTCAGAAAGGAATTCCTCCTCCAGAGAATGAGGCATGGCCTCTTCATGTAACAGAGTGTGTCAAGCACTCCCTTCAACATCAGCATTCTGAGATGCTGCACATCACTGGTAGGAGAGCCTCTTATTGAGGGAATCACAGCACAGGTATGGGCAGGAAGCAGCCCATCTCTGATTTAACCGAGGCAGCGTTTTTCAGTGAGAGTGGATAGAAAATCTGTGATTTACTTATATCATGAACCCTCTACTTGCCACTATACCGCTTCCTCCTCTGTGTGATACTTGGATATCCATATAGCTGTTTCTGTTTCGTGTAGTTATAAGTCTTTGTCCTAGAAAGGGGCATACCCATCTCTTTTTATCTACAACACTATATCCAGCAGGGTTTTCATGAGGTCCTTCCTTCCTTCAAACCGTGACTAATTCTTAAAGGTCACCTTTAATTACTCCACTTTTAATTTTGAGTTTGACTAATCATCTTATCACATCTACTGGAAATATTGAATATTAAAGTACTTGTCTTCAGCCTATTTGTTTCTTAATTATTTGTTCTAGAAATCACTTTCGCTTTGGCTCTCATGATGCTGCCTTGATGTCATCCAACATAGCAATTAGAGAATGGCTTCAAGATTTGAAATCTGATGATGCTAATTATGTCATGTGCTTTCCTATGGTCTTTATGTTTTACAAAACAATCTTTACAAATTTGAAACGATAGTCTCAATTTATATGCAGGGGAAGGAGGCTGAGCACGCATGCCCATCAAGTGCCTCACCTGTCTCTTGACCTTTTTGCTGTTATACCTCTTATGGTATTTGTAACCACTTCCATATTCTTTTCCACTTTCAAATTTGCTTTGAAACTAGGCTAATTAGCTGACAGTTACTTCCTACTTTAGTAAATCAACTCATGTTCTCTGGCTCTCCCTACTACATGAAGGGTTTGAATCAAATAGGGCTTAGAAATGGTTGTATCAAGGTTTGAATCAAATAGGGCTTAGAAATGGTTCACATGAGCCCTGTGAATAAAAATCTTAATGATATGATATTATTTCACCCACTTCTAATCTCTCTTCTCTTGCACATGTGAGAGGACAGTTTTCCAACATCATAGTATATAAGAGATCATATCTACTCAGTCAACATGGAGGTTTTATTGTGTGTCTTAGTTAGGGCTTTATTGCTGTGAAGAGACAGGCCCGTGGGTTCAGAGGTTTAGTCTCTTATTATCATGGTGGGAAACATGACAGTGTGCAACAGACATTGTGATTGAGAAGGAGCTGAGAGTTTCACATCTTGATTCTGTAGGCAGCAGAATCAACTGTGTGCCCCACTGGGCATAGCTTAAATATATGAGACCCCCCAACCCCCACAGTGTCACCCTTCCTTCCAAAAGGCCAGAGACACTCCAACAAGGCCAGACTTCCTAACAGTGTCAAGCATTCAAACATCTGAGTCTGATGGGGCCATTCCTCGTCAAACTACCACACTAGGCACTGTCCCCAGGAGCTTCTGAGTAGTGAGAGGAATTGTTCTCAGTTTTAGCAGTAGTGAGAAGTGGTGAGGAATAGTGGGGCACAACGAGGGTACGGATGCAACCTTGGAAGGGAGTAGTACCTGTCTTGAGAGGGTGTGTTAGGTCTTCCAGACGTCAATCGATTCTCCCCTCTCTAATCACTTATTCTCCTACTTTATCCCTTGCCATATGATCCACACTCATGTCTCTTTCTAATGAATTCAAGTCACGTGATGCTGTCCACCACACTTTCATCAGAACCCAATGCTTTTGAACCTCAAGGGCTATGTATTACAGACATTTATTTTCTTGGGGCCGACAATATGGCTCAACTTGTGAAAATGCTTGCTGCCAAGCTTGGTGACTTGAGTTTAGTTCTTGGATCTCACATGTTGGAAGGAGAGAAGCAACTCCTACAAGTTGTTTTCTGACCTCCACACATACTACACCTTCACAGGTACACATGCATGTGTACACACACACACACACACACACACACACACACACACACACACACACA
>JADRCC010579692.1:0-11748 GCA_019843855.1 Hylomyscus alleni
TAGATTATAGCCTTTAAAAGTAACCTGGCTTCAAAATCATGTAGATGACTATTGCTAAGACATACAAAGGCACCTCCCCCACTCCATATATACATACATACATATACATACATACATACATACGTACTTAAGTGAGACAGTATACTGTTGATCTACTGATGCAGTTTTGAGACTGGCAGGACCCTTCTTAGCCCAGGTGAGCTTGACCCAGGCACTTAGGATAGTGGAAGCTCAGCCTGAGGTCTCAAGTTCATAGTCTCCAACCAGAAAGACACAGATGGAAGGAAGCAGAGAAGAAGCAAACTTCCTTGAGGGAACTGAGAAATTCCTGAGTGGGAGCAGTTCCCAAGACTGGAGAAAGACAACAAACTAGTTTTGTCTAGGTTTGTTTGGTTTGTTTTGAATGACGCTTACAGCAGGAGCTGGACCAAAACTGAGGTAATTTCTGCTGAAGTCAGCTTATTCCCTGGGCTGTCATGGGCCAAGCCAATGGAGGGCCTGTATGTGCTATGCTGGTCTCCCAGGTCCAAGCAAGGAGATGATCACACTTTATTCACACACTGCCCACCCAGTTAGGAGTTGCTAAAAGCTCTCTTTGTCCATCTCTCATTAATGCTTCGTTAGCTGCTGGCCTTGACTGTCTGCTCACTTTTCGCCCACTAGTCAGTGATTCTACAGGTATCTAGCTGGCCACTAATTAGAACCACAGACACCATCTCATGACCCCGTTGACCCTAATGACTTAATAATGGATTTGAAAGACAAGACTTCCAGTCTTACGTGGGGGACAGAAGAGGGTATTTGGAGGTGTGTGAATATGTTCAAAGTACAGTATATAAATATACAAAACTGCCATAACAAACACATTATTTTATTCAGTTTATATCACTTAAAATATCAGTGGCTGTTTGCATGATGAAAAATAAAAAAACATTGGGGAATTTAGGAAGGGAAGATTTGTGTTCTCAGGTGATTTGGTCAGTCAAGCTGCTGGCTTGCCTTTCTCTTTTGCGTGCCCTTGAAAAGAATTACATTAGTTATTTTACTGTTGGTGTGGTAAAGCACCGTGACCATGGTAACTTACAGAACAAAGAGTTTATTTGAACACATGTTTCCAGAGGGATGAACACCCCTGAGGGCAGAGGGGCTGAGGCTAGAAGCTGAGAATTCATATCTTGAACCACAATCAGGAAGCAAAGAGAACAAACTGGAGATGGGGTAAATTTTTAAATACTCAAAGCCTACCCCTGTGACATATTTCCTCCAGGAAGCCACACCTCCTAACCCTCCCAAATGGCACCACACACTGGGGACCAAGTGTTCAAATGTCTGAACCTGTGGGGGACATTCTCACCCAAACAGCACAGGAACACGGCGGAACACGGTTCTGCAAAAGGTGGAAAACTCCCCCTGTTGAGTTCTCATCATTGTAAAGTTGAGAAGAGCGAATTCCACACAGCTTCCGAAAAGGTAGCTGTGATTTGTTTTCTTACTAATGTTGGAGTATCACGTTCCATACACACATAGTACTGAATGAGGTCTCAGAATGGCCCAACACCCAAAAGCATGTTGTTATTGGGCAGGCCACTTCCTGGGGATTTTAAAATACATTTCCCAAGCATGGATGAGATTCCAGCCTAAATGGAACCCAGCTTCCAGTTGGAGGTGGTTATAGGACTGAGGAAGAGAACAACAAAAGGACTGTTCTTGTCCCCAGAAGAAGGCAAAGGAGAAGGCACACTCCTGTGAGAAAACAGCAGCTTTCATTACACACACATGCACACACGTACACACACACACACACACATACACATACACACTCATACACACACACACTCTCATACACATGCGCGCGCGCGCGCGCACACACACACACACACACACACACACACACACACACGCACGCACGCACGCACGCACGGCAGCATGGACATTGTTTGAAATTGTCTACAATTCCGTTGTTCCTGCTTGTGGCTCCTGACACCTGTCAATTTATCACTCTTGTCAGAAAACTGTAAAACTACGAGGTCTATGTTTGAGTAAAAATTCCCTGAGCTGACGCTTCTTTCATTGTTAGCCATATCCCCAAGTTTCAGACAGTGAATACACACACACACACACACACACACACACAAGTTATCTCAGTTAGGGTTTCATTGCTGTGAAGAGACACCATGACCAAGGCACCTCTTATAAAGGACAATATTTAACTGGGGCTGGCTTGCTGGTTCTGAGGTTCAGTCCATAGTCATCAAGGTGAGAGTATGGCGGTGTCCCAGCAGGCATCGTACTAAGGGAGGAGCTAAGAGTAACTATGTCTTGATCTGAAAGCAGTCAGGAGAAGACTGTAGCCCAGGCAACTAGGAGGATTGTCTCAAAGCCCATCTCCACAGTGACACACTTCTCCCAACAAGGCCACACCTACTTCAACAAGGCCACGCCTCCTAATAGTGTCATTCCCTGTGCCAAGTGTACTCAAACCACCGCACAGACATATCCCCAATAGGCTGAGGAAATGAATATGTTAAAGCGTTCTTCACAGTGAGTAACAAACAGACAGGTGGCTACTCAAAAATTTCTGTGCTTTGGAGGTGCACAGAACATGTTAAGGTTTAAAGAACATGTTTTCCATTAACAAACCTTATAAAAGTGAGAGGTACAATCAGCCACATAAAAGAGAATTATCAATCCAGGCAGGAAAGGAGGAGGGCTAGGAGTTCAAGGTTTTCCTCTCCCTGGAGAGAGTTTTTCAGGTCACCCTGGCTGACATGAGAAGCTGTCTCAAGGAAAAACAAACAAACAAAAACAAGAAAGAATGAATGACTGTTAAATAAAGGGGATGAGGGGAAGAATTGGAACTGGAGCGATGGCTTCACATTTCACTGCTGCTGTGCAACGGCACCTATGTCAAGTCACTCAAAACCATCTGAAAGTCCTGCTTCAAGAGATCTGATGCCTCTGCCTCTGCCTCTGAGGTCACCTGCGCGCGCTCGTGTGCACAGATCCACATGCAGATACACACACCTACTTATAAAATAATAATAATTGATGGGTTATTTCTCCGCCTCAGTGAAATGAGCCAATTCAAGCCAGATGAGATTATACTAAAGGCAGGTTTATTGGGAAGATGCACTTGGGTGAGTTCACTGGCCTCAAGGACTGAAGTCAGGGATTCGCCATGGAGACATGGAGGGAGGGGGAAAAGGGCATGCATAGAGAGAAGAGAATGAGAAGTAGGAAGAGGAGAGGGGGAGGAAGGAGAGAGAGCACAAAATGTCTAGATTATATAGTGAAGAGCCTCTGGGGAAGGGTAGCCCTGCCCTGGAAGGTTCATTGGGGGATGGGAGGGGGGTGGCGAGACAGGGTATGCCAGGTAGTATCCAAGGGATGCTGGGAGAACCTGGAGGCCAGATCTGCTTTGGTATGTAAAATATGCACCTCAGTCCCTTGTCCAGGGTCCAAAACTAAACAATAATAATAATAAGTCAACCTTTAAAAAAAGAAAAAGAAATTGGTGAGTCCTACATATGGTATCATGCTATGGAAGCATCAGAAATGGATGTTATAAACAGATCACATATAAGAAGATGATGTTTCCAGATGTCAGGAGGCTATTTAAGAGAGTCAGACACCTGGGACCAAGAGAGAATGGAAAGAAACACTCTGTGGCCTATTTAGGAAGAAAGGGCTTTAAAGATAACTGGTTTTTCATGTCAAAGCTCTCATCTTTCCCAGAGTTTTTCTGAAGGGTTTGAAAAGAAAGCAACATAATTACGGATCAATACTGCAATGGGACAGCTCCCTAGTGTGAAGCTAGAAGTGATCTGTGAGCTCCTTTAGCCAGGCCTTCAGCCCCAGGTCACCAGACTCCCCAACAGTGCAAAGCTGTCCCAGCAAATCCCCAGGCCTATCACATGCTCAAAAGGGCTATGTGTAGAATATACACATACTCCAACAACTCATCCCACAGAACTTTCTGAGAGCCACAGGCTCAAGGGCAAAGGTGCCAGAGAAGGAACTGCTGATAGCTGTTAATTCAGAAGCAGCAACCCCAAAGAGAAACAAAAAACCTGGCTGAGAGCAATGCCCTGCAGAAGGAAGAAGGGCAGCAGCCGGAAGCCTTCAAAAGGCCACAATGGCAGCTGGGAATAGGCAGAAACTTTCTCACAAGATCCCTTCCTCTGCAGGGACACAGACCCAGAGACTGGACTGTGAACTTTTAGCAACTTTTGGTGGGCTCAGCCTTCTTCTCCCTTCTCGACCAGGTTTCACAGCTCTTCCTTGATTGAGTCTTCCCCCCCCACACACACATACACCTTATTTTCCTACTCCTATCCAGCCAATCAGAGCCCAGCTGGCACCCACATCCCTGTAAATGCCAATAGCCTACAGCTTTACAGACAGAACTGCTGCTGGAGCCTATTGAAGGAAGACGAAGAGGGAAGACTTCAAAGCCCCAATCCCAGAAGATAGCCGGAAGTGTGAGGCTTCAGGCTCCAGTCCCAGCCTGTTTCCTCACCAGAGAAGGAAGATTCATCTTTAAGATTCTCTGGGGACAGAGTCCTCAGAAACTTCCTGGCCTTAAGGCTTCTGCCCTGGGCAAGGAGCTCGCTCAAGACAGTGTCTGGTACTGGACCAGCAGCTGTAGACAGTACTCATTCCTCCTCAGTCTCTAGGACCCTGCCTGCACTTTGACTACAGGTGAGAATTCCTTCCTTCAGTATCTTCTAGTCTCAGACACCCACTGCTTCCAGGACCTGGAACTCCAGCCCTCAAGACCTGCCACCTTGCTACACCTGTCACTGACCTACAGACATGTGCTGCAGGGGACTGCTTTTGCTTGGCTTCCCCAAACCCTCTAAGAGCCTTTGTGTTGTAACTTCTCGGAGCTGTTGCATCTCTTCGTTCATGGCTTTCAGTCAACATCCTGCTGCTACCAACAGTTCAGACTCTTTCTATTTAAATTTGGCACAGCGGAATGGCTAATGTTATTGTATCCTACTTAAGGTTGTTAATCCATGCTAACAATCACCTCCCATTTACTTTCTGCTTTCTTCCCACTCCATTCTTGGAGAAGGTTGGGACACGCAGCCAGGAGGATGCAGGAGGTGATCTCCACTGACAGCTTCAATAAGATAAGGCAAACATTGTCCTCTGAGGTATGGTTCTGTGCAGCGAAGGAGGTATAATCGGTTGCTCTGCAGATCATATTGGGCAATTGTCAAACCTGGTTTAGACACTGTAGACAGGTTTTACCACATGCTCTTAAAAATAGATAACCGATAGACTTACAAAGGTAAGGATAGGAAGAGATGTGTCTCTGCTGCTTGAATGGGAACCTTCCTTGTGATCTGCCTGGGTGCTTCTTATAGCTCGAGGCCCTCTCCATGGTATCTAGCTACCATGTGTGAAACTCAGTCTAAACTAAGAGGTGAGATCCTGTGAAGGAAGGACCCTACAAGAAAAGAGACCATCCCAAACATTCCATCAAACCCAGAGTCTGACTGAACACATCTGCACAGGAGACCCTGTGGAAGAACAACAGAACAACCGGGGGGGGGGGGGGGAACGGGGGGGGGGCAGTGCGGCCAACCTACAGTCATGAGAAACAATAAGCCTTCTGGTTTTTCAACTCACCAAGGATTAGAATAATTTGTTATACTGCAACCGATCACAAATAGTCACACAACACGTGGATTCACTGAACAGTGACTGGAAGAAAATTTTAGAACACTTTTCTTATTCTTAAGATAGTACCTTCTACAAGGGATGCCCTGGAGGGGCCATCCATCCGTCACATAAGTACTCCTTTGGGTTTGTGTGGTGTGGTGTGAGTCCCCCATGCCTGGAGAAGAGTTCACCCCAGATAAAGCACTGAAAACAGACTAAAGAAATAATACCAGCTGAGTATAACTGGTGAACCGGGGAGTTTACTGGGGTGACCTACAGAAGCAAGAGTGACTCAAAGACAGTTACATCACCAAAAAGCCTGCACATCACAGGTGAAATCTCAGAAAAGATGCACCCATGCAGCTCCCCACCCAAAGGCAGGCTGCACCACTGAAGGCCCGCCTCCTCTCAGTTGTTTGCTGTTTATAACTGTAGGCACGGGCCTTGTGAGTCTTTGAACTTTCTGAGCCTTTCGAGTTTCCTGAGTCTTACCAGCTTCTCTCCAGGAGGGTGTGCTTCCCTTTAGAGGAACTAAACATAGGGATTCCCAAATCTTGTCTTCTGGGTGAAATGGAGGACTGGAAGATGAATGACAAGCAGCAAGCCTCTGGGTACCAGGACTGTTAGAGTCCATGAGCTTAACTCACTTATCTCAGTCTTTGTCCCGAGTACCTCGATCATCCGATCATCTGACTCTATAAGTAGTAAGTGCAACTCAAATGGAGGCACAATGGTGCACATCTGTAATCCTGATTACAGATCACAGGACACTCAGAAGGCTGGGCCAGCCTGGTCTACAAAGAGAAGCCTTTTCAAAACAAATAAATGAGTAAATAATACAAACTCAGACGTTTGCTCTTTTCTCCCTGTAGCCTCTTTGTTCCTGTTGTGCTTCACTAGTATCGGCATGCTTTGGGTATTCACTCTGAGTGAATATCCATGCTGAGGAAGGACACGTGACATAAGCCTGTGTCCACACCAAAGATCTGTGACTGACTGTGATGGCCACGTACCATTTCTCCCTATTCTGCCCTGGGCACTGTTATGTCTGCCTGTATATCCACCTGCCTGAGAAAGGATCAGCTCTGCTACTTTTTGGATAACTGTTCCCCAAAAGACTCCGTCTTAAATGCTTGGTCTCCAGCCTGCGGTGCCGTTAAGAGGTGATGGAACTTTTAAGACAGCCTCTAATCATCAGGGCACGTTCTTGGAGATATTGAGATCCCAGGTCCTCCTTCTCCTCCCTCTCCCCCTCTCTTCTCCTCTTCTTCCTCCTCCTCCTATTGTCCCTCCTCTTTTTTCCTTTTTCTTTCTGACCATAAAGAAAATAATTTGTCACAAGCTGTAGCCATGATGTGCTGCCTTGCTAAAGCTACTAAAACAATGAAGCAATACAGGCATAGACCAAAACCTTCCAAAAGAGCCGGTGTGGCAGAGCATGCCTGTAATCCCAGCACTTGAGGGGCAGAGGCAGGTGGGTCACTGTGAGTGCCAGGCAAGACAGAGGTACATAGTGAGACCCTGGCCACCCCAAACAAAACAAGTAAACAACAGCAAATCCAAATCGGTGAGCTGAAACAAACCTCTTGTCTTGATAAGCTGATTAGCTCAGCTGTTTGTTACAGTAATGGAAAGCTGTTACTGCACACTCCTAAGTTCTGCCCCCCTTTGATTTCTAATGTGCCTTCCCCACTTAGCCACCCACCTTCTCTGTCTTCCATGTATCTCAGACTCCTGCAAAATTCTACTGATGGGATGCTAGGGAAATTATATGGAACTATGGAGTGCTGGGATAGTGTTTAAACTCCACTTACCCACACAGAGCTGGTCTGCTGACTGGCACCAAGGGTAACTTCTATCCAGGGGCAAGCATGTGCTCAGAGTTCAGTTCTCAGCACTCGAAACTACTTTTAACTCCAGCTCCCTGGTTTCTGATGCCCTCTTCTGGCCTCCTTAGGCACCTGTATTCATGTGCACACACCTACATGGGCATACACATTTAAAGGGAAGATAAAATTATATATATACATATACATATATATATATTATATATATACATATATATACATAATTATACATATATATATCAAATGAAGAAAATGTTCCTTATTTCCATATAGTCAAATAAAAATCTGATGGCCGAAAACATTGCCTGTGAGTTCTAAGTTCATTAACATCAGCTAGCAGTTTCCGTTTCATGAGTGCAAGAATGTGAGGCAGTGGGCCATGAGAGGTAGCCTGGTCCTTGATTGAGCTAAAGGCTTTGAAACCCTGGAGACCCTGAAGGGACTGTAGGAGCTTAGCCTGCTCCCAGGCACCAGGTCCCTTTCACTAGCTGCAGCCCCCCCCCCATAGATTTGTGGCCATCAGTGACATAAAGGCAATGCCCCAAGTCCCCCACGTGTAGATGAAGCATCCCTAACATCTCAGACCAAGACAATAGGAAAAGAGACGTGACCAGTGGCCGTGTAGGCTCAAGACACATCTCCAGGCTAATGAGATACCTAGAAGTCTGGAGGGCATAGCCAATCAGCTTCCCTTCCCAGACATTTCTCTCTGCCAAAAGGTATTTCATCTCAGGCCCATCCTGAGAAGTGGGGTATGGTTTTACACATCCACTTCCCATCATGGCAATAAATGGTTTGGAACCACAGACTGACTCTTTTCATTGGGATCTGCCATGGGGAGCCATGGAGATGGCCTTTGCCTACAGAGCTGCTGTCTAATCTCCTGCAGAAGGTCTCTCTGCACTCCCAGCCATGATCACGACCAAGCCTCCCCCACCTCCCATCAAGCCATGGACTCTCCCTGTGGAACCAGCAGGAGCTCTCCCCTTTTCCTCCCTGCCCCAGGTTAGACCCAGCCCTCAGGCCCAGACTTCGTTCTCAGCTCTTCCATGACTTCCAGCGGTGCCTGGGTGTCCAAGAACCTGGGAACTCCCTAGTCCCAGCCTCGTCGCAGGCCCAGGGACCCCTGAGCCAGTTCCAGCTGTCCTTTCCCACCCCGAGCAGTGCCTTTGTGTTCCCCTACAGCCCAACACCCGCCCAGTGCAGTGTGGGAAGCAGAAGAAGGTGGGTGTCTGTGAGTTTGAGGCCAATGTGGTCTACAGCGTGAGTTCTACACCTACAAGGAGCCTGTCTTATTGCACCCAAGCTATCCATGAACCACAGACACTCAGAGAGTCCCCTTCGCGACAGGCCACAGGCTGCGCTGTTGCCCGAGACAAAGGCTCCTGCAAAAGGCCATCTGAGAGGATGCTTTATGAAGAAATGTCACCTGTGAAGGTGGAAATTATCGGTCATGCCCACAGACTCACGAGGAGCAGCTCTTGCCATGGATGCAGTGCTGTTCTCTAAATAAGAGCTTACTTGTGCGAAAGAAAATCCAGTAAAGAAGACCAAAACCAATGACACTTCCAGGCAACCTAGTAGTAGGTGGCTGGGCCTACAGAGACAGAAAGTCAGCTCAAAAGCATTCCAAGGGATCGTGCAGAGGATCCTAGAGTGGCTGCCTCCAAATAGGAAGCTAGGGAACTCAGCTGTGACCCAAACTCAGTGTGAATCACAGTCCAGATCTGTCATCTAACATTGCTCTTGCCGCTCCCTACGAGTGACAACTCGTACTGAGGTCCCTCTAGAGTCATGACGGATGAGGAAACACTGGGGAGGTTTGGGAGGTGTGGTCCATCCTGTCACCTGCCTGGGCAAGTGTATGTGTGTGTGCGCGCACGTGTGTGTGTGTGTGTGTGTGTGTGTGTGTGTGTTCATGTATGTGTTCATGTGTATGCATGCATATGTGAATGTGTGTATACATGTGTGTATACACGAATATGTGAGTGTGTGTAGTGGCTATTCCTGGTTGTCAACTTGACTATATCTGGAATGAACTACAATCCAGAATTGGAAGGCTCACCTGTGGCCCTAATCTGCAGGCTGAGAGATACAAGTTTCCGACCTGGATCGTAGCATGGAGATCTTGAGGTATAGTGGCTATGAATTTCAGAAGATTAAGACAGGAAGATCTCCAAGTTCAAGGTCATCTGGGATTAAGGTGGCACACACCTTTAATCTGGGCCACACTGATGGACATTGGAAGAAGGAGGGCTCTCTCTTCTTTGCCTGCTTGCCTTGTGGGACTGAGCAACTGCTAGATCCTTGGCCTTCCATTCACAGCTGCTGCTGACCAATGTTGGGAGTTGGACTACAGACTGTAAGTCATCAATAAATTCCTTTACCATATAGAGACTACCCATAAGTTCTGTGACTCTAGAGAACCCTGACTAATACAGTGTGTATGCGTGTGTGTGTGTGTGTGTGTGTGTGTGTGTGTGTGTGTGTATGTGTGTGTCACAGGCACAGTCAATAAACTCACAAATCGTCCTAACCCAGAGCTGCTTCTGAGACATAAAACTGTCCACTTCATCTTGTTCTGAGGGTCCTCCGCCAAGACATGTGTGAAAGCCCTTCATATAATGCATAAACTTAGGTAAGTAGAGTGTGCACCTTGTGAGACAAAAGCCCGAGATGCCCTCTCACGCCTAGCCACTTCACAGAGGAAAGCCACCCAAGCTGCCAGCCACGTGGAAACCCAGCCTCAGTAAACCACATCCTTTGTCTTCCTGTTAGTCTTGCCAACATAATGGAGTCTGAGTGACTTCCCTTAACCTTCCTCAGGCAGCACAAGCTCAGAAACTGTCAGCCTAACTCCTTATACCATACTAAATCCCGTAGGTTTATGTGTTAGTGATTACAGGACAGCGGTTTTTAATTACATGGGGAAACACGTACAGGTGCCTCATGCCCAGAGAGCTGTAAGCCTATGGTGGTGACTTCTTAGTGAGGGAAGGAGGCATCTTCCTGAGACTGCTAACTGGACAAGGAAGCCATTGTTCACTCAGCTCGGCACAATTCATGGAAACCCTGCTCTTCCCACACCACCTTTACGCTAAAAGCTGGTGTTCATCCTGGATCTGGTGCTGGATACTGGGTGCTGTGTGTTTGTGGTAGTGCTAGGTACTAGGTGCTGGTGGTGCTATGAGGTACTACTAGGTGCTGGGCAAGGAGCCGAGGTTTCTGTCCCCAAGGGTTTTGTACTCTAAAGGCATGCAAAGCAACTTCCAAACTAACATGGGGGAAAGAGAGATGTTTCACGACAGAGGAAGAATCACCATCCTTTGTGAGACTCAAATCATCTTTGAGCCTTGAAGAGTCAAAAATGGCTTTTGAAGATGAAAAAGCGGAAATTTAAACGAGAGGAGCTGCAGGAGGGTTTGGGTTGCTGGGCTGTGAGGCAGTAAGGGAACTGCGTGCTTTGGGAACCTACAATGCCAGAGACGGTGACTGTCCGTGAGGGGAGAGATAGGGTACCTGATTGACAGGAGCCTGGTGCTTCAGGAGTCCCTTCCTTTTGTTGTCAGGTGTCACAGTCTCTGGAATGCTTTCTTTGAAAGCCACAGGCGATGCCACCCAGCTTCCCAGTGTCCCATCCCTCCCTTTTGAAATCCTCTCTGTACTTATGGTGTTCCTTCATTGTCCCTCTGGCAGGGGAACCATGGGACTAGGGCTGGAGGACATATTTGTGGCCTGGGCTTCACCCACTTGCAGATACTCAGAATATTGTTGAATGGATGAAAAGGAACCCAAGGGCCTAAAGTGAACCACCGAGAAGATAGAGGACCAGTTAGGCATGGTGGCGCATTGCTGGGTGGTAGAGGCAGGAGGAAGTCCACCTTGAACTACATGGGAGATCCTGTCGCTAAAAATCAAGAGGTAGGGAAAGAGCTCAGTGGTAGGAAGTTTGCCTGGCATTGCAAGGTCATGGGTTCAAACCCCAGCAGTGCTGAGAGAGAGGGAAAGAAAGGGGGAGAAGGGGAAGAGAAAGGGTGGATGGGGAGGGAGGGAGGAAGAGAGAGGGGAAGGAAGGGAAGAAGGGAGGGAGAGAGGTGGGGAGGGAGTGAGGGGGAGGGAAAGAGGAAGAGGGGAAGAGGGGGAGGGAAAGGAAGGGAGGAAGGGAGACAGAGAGAAGAGAAGAGAAGAGAAGAGAAGAGAAGAGAAGAGAAGAGAAGAGAAGAGAAGAGAA
>JADRCC010579696.1:0-25033 GCA_019843855.1 Hylomyscus alleni
ACACACACACACACACACACACACACACACACACACACACCATGCATGCATGCACAGACACCCAAACACATATACCATATATACATGCACCATTCATTCTATAAGTTCTATTCATTTTGAGAACCATAACTTATTAGTCAATGGCCTTTCTTACACAGACACAGACAGACAGACAGTCAGATACACACACACTGTGCACCATTCATTCTATCAGTTCTGCTCATTTTAAGAACCCTAATACCCTTTCTTTCTCGTTAGGACTTGTAGCAATACTCGTAGTGTAGAGACTGAGACAGAATTTGGGAACCACCTGTCTAAGCTGAAGCAAGAAAAATAGGCTGCAAGGAATATAGTCCTTTTAAAATGAATTGAATGTCTAAGGAGAGAAGGTCAAATTATAAATGCATGTGTTTTCTCCTCAGCTTCTCAATCTCTCTCATCCCAGAATCCTCTGACCTCTGCTCTCTTCTCTTTGCAAAACCTCCACAGAGCTGAACCTCCCCTAGCACTGCTTCAGTTCAACAGTCTGTCCCAAACTGACTAGATTTTCTTAACTATAAATTCTGGGATATGGGATGCAAGGAGCTCCACACATCCCATATCCCAGACTAGAGGACAAAAGAATTCCAAGGTGGGGTGGGCACTGACAGAGATTACTCTGGAGATATTTACTGAGTCTGCAGAAGCAAAGATGGCTTTCTGGTAACATAGCTCTTTCTTTTCTGGGCAGTCAACATTACCTATTACAATTCACATCTCATGATCACCACTGGCATCCAGCCTTTCTCCCAGTATCTCGATAAGTCTTCACATACAGAATCTACCAAAATACTTTCTTCCAAGGTCACCAGCACTTTGATGGAGGACTGAATACTTTACCTAGCAAGTTGATCCTTCTCAAAATAAATCAGTTCACATCAATTAACAATCTACCAAGTTACTGCCTGTCCTAAGGCAGGTGACCTGGTGGGCTCTGAGGAAGAAGATGACTTAGCCCTTCGTTGACTTCTAATCCTTTCCAAAGTCTGCTGAGGGCCTGCCATATTGGTTTCCCCGTCTCTGGAGGGTAGGGTGCTAGAAGTGCTAATGGGGATATGGGTAGTGGGTCATTAGCTAGGGGAGGGACAGTTCTTGTGAGTCCCCAGTCAATGGAGGCTGCACATATTCTCTCCTGCCACCCCCTGCCATAAAGTCACAGGACAGCCTCAAACAAGCACCAATCAAACCAATGGAAATGAGAAACTATGGAGTCTACTTTTCAAAACTACGAAAAATTCAATTTGGCACGACCACAAGAAAACCCCCACACAAGGCTTATTTTAGCCCAAACATGTTCACATCTTCATTTTATAAGTAAATACACAAACCTAATTGTTTCATCAGTAACGATCATTACCAGGCTATTAATCAATTGGCATGTTGATAGTACTGCTAATTGCACTGTTCTTCAAAAGCAACTGTGCTGAACGTGCTAGAGGCTTTGCTCTGCTTCAGTGTTCCCAGGTAAGTGTGTCCCGTGATTCTGCCTGGGTGAAGACATACTGGGTTCACTATGCCTGCACAAAAGCGATGGGAACATAGTAAATTGGCTTAGAAATTAAGCTGCTGGAGACTTCTATCTAAGACATTACTTGAGGTCTAGGCAGTTTTGGCAGCAGCTTTGGTCTGTGTTGGATGGATGGTAAGAGCTTTACCCAGTGTGCAAACTCATTCTACAAAGCAAGGCCTCACCCAGTTGTGAAGACTGGGCTTGTTTGATGGACTTGCACATTTGACAACATTTCTCTCTGGGTGGAGACGGGAGCTAGAGGTGATGACTACATTTGGGGGAAAATCATACACTGTAAAAAGAGTGCTTAAAAAAAAAAGCAGCTGCAACAGAAGCAGTTGCTGTAAAACAACTGCTGTAAAACACCTGGTTTAGTGCAGCAGGTCGAGTTCTGTAGCGTGCTCTGATTCACCTGGGAGGCTTGTGAAGATACTGATTTCTAACTTGGCAGGTATGGGGCCCTGTGATGTGCATTTATAACCATCGGGTCATCCTATTGGTCCATTGTCCACAATCTCAGAGTTTTACAGCTATCCCACTGCCTCCTCTCAACAGCCACAACAGGCTTCCTATTTTCTCCAAGACATCCAGAAATTTCTAAAGGAGGAAGAATTGGTTGAACTCCATCCAGCTATTCAGGAGTCTCTCTCCTCCACCTGGGCATATGATTGGACAGGGAGCGTCCACAGCCCTGGTGGGAACTCAGAGCGCTAATGTTTTGAGGTGGGAACACTTTTATATTTAGATCTGCTTATAGCAGGAACTCAACAAAAGCAAGGACAAAAGTACTTGCCTGGCCCCAGAATCCATAGCTCTTTAATGCCTACTTGAAGAAAGGGATCTATGACCTCTTTACTTACTGAGTGGCTCTCGGGTCTGAAGTGTTTGTATGTGGAGTATTCCATGAGCCCTCCAAGCGCCAAGATGTGAGCATTTCACACTCACCAGATCTTGCCACTAAAAACAAAATTCGGGGACTAGTGAGATAGCTTGGTTGGTCAAGGGCTTGTGGTCCAAGTACAAGGACCTGCATTTGAGCCCCAGAACTCACTTAAAAATCTGGGTATTGCTTGATAATCTTAGGATGTGGGAGTCTGAGATAGGATGGTCCCTGGGGCTCACTGGCCAGCCAGTCTGCTAAGCCAGCAAATTCCAGGTAAAATGAGGAGAACTTGTTTTTAAAAAGAAAGTAGACAGCCAGGCAGTGGTGGTGCATGCCTTTAATCCCAGCACTTGGGAGGCAGAGGCAGGTGGATTTCTGAGTTCGAGGCCAGCCTGGTCTACAGAGTAAGTTCCAGGACAGCCGGGGTTATACAGAGAAACCCTGTCTCAAAAAACCAAAAAAAAAAAAAAAAAAAAAAAAAAAAAAAAAAAAAGTAGATGGAATCTGAAAATGATACTCAGGGTTGACTTCTAGCCATCTATAAGAATGTGCACACATGTGCATGCATACCTGCACATAAACATACACACATTTGCATGTATACCTGCACATAAACTTGCACACACACACACGTGTATATATGCCTGCACACACACACACACACACACACACACACACACACACACGCACGTACTTACGCAGCATGTACGCACAGAACACTGCTTGTGAACACTTGCTTCCTCATCCCCTTATTCTGGTCTTTAGGGATGCGCCCATTGTAAAGATGGAAGATGGATGGGAAAAAGAACCGACAGTCCTTCATGTAGCGCATTCTCATTGTGTCTATATTGTTGACTATAGAAATGAAGAATACATTTTCTTTTGGTATTCTCCATAATATAGCAACATAGGACTTCTCAATAAGTTCAAAGTGAACTGTGGTGAGTACAAATGTTCTCTGCACGAAACAGTCCCACACAATACCGTGGCTTGATGATGTCAGGATGCTGCAGCAGTCACAGCTGCCACACTTGCTTATTTCCCTTTTTCTCAACAATTGTACTGAGCATATCAGTGTACCTGCCCAGGAACACCATTTCTGCACACCCTGCGTAGTCTAGCCAACAGATGGCATGGGTAGGACTTCTGTGGCTCTTTCCAGGATGCCACTTGCCCCTTTTGTCTTGTTTTCTACATGAAAGAGAAATACACAGAATGGCTGGAGTTCCAGCAGCCACAATGTACAATAAAGTAAAATTAAGAATGGAATTTGTGGCCTAAAAATAGTATAGAAAGCTAGGAGCCAGAGGCAGAGGCAGGGGCAGGTGGATCTCTGAGCTTGAGGCCAGCCTGGTCTATGTAGCAAGCTCTAGGACTCCATCTAAAAACAATAATGATAATAATAATAATAATAATAATAATAATAATAATATAAAGTACTGACCATGAACCAGTGAAAAAATAGCTTCCTTATTTATGGTATCTATTAATAGGAGTGACTACAATCCGTTCCTGAGATAGAGGTATTTTTCTCATCATTAGTATACTTCAGAATCATCTGACACCTTTATCGACCATCGTGGCCATTATCATGCCTCTGTGTTAGAAAAGGAGCCTGCAAGTCTGACCAAATAACTCACATACTGGGAGATAGACAGGTTTAAGAAGGAAGTAAAAATGACTGCAAGGCACAGGCAGAAACTCTTAAACTGTAATCTCTGAAATCGCCGATGTGAGCCAGCGCTGTGAATGCATAGGGAAAGCTCATCCTAACTCAGGACTCACCAGGAGCACAGGCCTCTTGTTTCTCATTCCCCAAGAAGCATCAAGCCTTGGCTCATCCCCAACCTGGGGCAGTGAGATCTGCAGCCCACGGGAGCCTCTCCAGAGGCAAGCTCTGCAAACACTGGGAGGACGTGGCCAGACTTTGGGGGATATGGTCAGATTTATGAAAAGTGCACACCGGTTCTCAGAAGAGGACCTAGAAGACAACTGGGTTCCATTGTAGCTATGGGGGCACAGGGCTTCTGAAGGTCCAACAGCTTATTTTGCTCGTATTTGCCAGAACTTCATCAACCAAGAAAGTAGGAGAAAGTGACATGAAGCGGTGTCTAGGAGAAACTCACCTCTCCTGCATGTCTCCTCTCCCCTGGAGATGCACATTAGAACTTTAATTGGTTTTCTCAGAACACAACTGGGGAAACAGCGGTGGAATCCCCAAACATCTCCATCATGCTCAGACTCCTGCAGGACTGGAGTCAAATTTAGAAGAGCGAGCTCATTTGAGATGTTTTCACAGATGAATCTCATTCATTGCCCATGCCAGTGTTAAAGTTCAACAGCAAATCCTGACAGATGGAGGTCCTGAAGACTGAGAACATGCTTCCCTCGTGACTAGCCACCCCTCCCAGACCAGCTTGGCTCCTCAGCTCTGGCTACAACTGCTTCTGCACTTACTCTGCTCTGACCTTTGTGTAACTCCTAGGCCATGGGAAAACTATCTTGACTGCTCGTAACTGGGTTAGGTCCTCATGTTCCTGAGCCTTTCAGAAACCCTCTCCCTGCGAATACAAGGGCACAGTCCCCACAGTAACACGATAGTCCTTTCTCCAACACCACTACTAGACTCTTCAGGTCCAAGTCTGTTCAAGATGCCATCTTTACTTCCACCCCGGGCCTTCCCTCTCCATGGGACACAGCCTTACTTCTACTTTGTGCTCTGGGGGGTCATGCTAAGAGTAACTTACATTCACTATCCTATTGGTCAGAATCAGGCTTTCTTATACTGTTTAGTCCACTGCTTCTAAACTGGGTGTCAGAGACTCTTCCCCCAACATGTCTAGATATCTATAGACATTTTTTTTTTTTTTTTGGCTATCAAGGATGCTGCTAAATTTCCTACAATGCTGAGATCACACCTGCAGCAAGGACACATCTGTCAAAACATCAATACTGGGGCTTAGAGAGATGCCTCGGTGGTTAAGAGCACCTGCTGATCCGGCTTCGCTTCCCAGAGCCATCTGATGTCTTAGAACCACTTATAAATACAGTTCCAGGAAATCCAGTGTCCTCTTTCTGGCTTCTGTGAGTGTTGCATGCAACTGGTGTACAGACATGCATGTACACAAAACATACACGTACATATACAATTAAAAAAAAATCTAAGGAAAAAAATCAACAATGGGGCTGAGGAGCGGACTCCATAGGTGAATTACTTGCTGCACAAGTGTAAGAACTTGAGTTTGGATCGCTAGTGACCATGTAAAAACCTGGGCATGGCTGTGCGTGCCTCTACTCTCTGCACTAGGAGGCAGAGGCAGGAGGATTCACACGACTCATTGGCCACCCAGACTAGCCAACTGGTAAGCTCCAGTTCAGTGAGATATCTTGTCTTAAAAAAGAAAACACAGATGAACAGAGGAAGACATTTGAGTTTGATCTCTGGCCTGCACACATATTCAAAATGTACACTCATCCAGGCGCACACACTCGCATAAGCAGACACACACACCTGCACATACCACATCACAACAGCGATAACAAAAAAATGCCATAATGACAGAACTGATGAGCTCGTGGTTGTGGGGCTTTCAAGACTTTGCTGCTGACTGTGACCCCTCGCCCATCGTTTCTTCTCTAGCATCTGAGATGGAGCCTCTAAGACTCTGTTCCCTCCACACCCCCGGAAGAAGAGCTGGCTGCTTTACGTTGTTGAGTAAATGCATACTGTGTTCAAACCTCATGTGCCTAGCTGTCTGATCAATGGTGAGAGGAAACAATGAGGGGGTTTCAGCAGCACCGGAAGAGGAGCAGCAAGATTCCCTTCTATTCATCCAAGCACTTGTGTTTTTCTCCAGAGATTAATGACAAAGGTGTGTGTGGATCCTAGATTAAGGATGTTTAGGGTAACTACTGACACTTCAGGAGAATGAGACAAAAACATTTATATTTGAAGCTAGAATTTTTGTTTACATTAGCTTAATTTTTTTTCATTTTATGCACATGAATGTTTTGCCTGCATGAGTGCCTATGCGCCAAGTATGTAGCAATGTCCACAGAGGACAGAAAGAGGGTACCTGACTTCCTGAAACTAGAGTTATAGATTATGAGCCACCATATGGGTTCAGGGATTAGGACTCTGAGCCATCTCTACAGCCCCTAAGTTAACATTTGAAGAAGAAAATTGTAAAGATTTATTTTTTTTTATTTAGGCGCATATGAATAAGCTTATGCACACTGTGTGCGTATACAAACACATGCAGAGGCCAGAAGGAGGAGTCAGAGTCCCTGGAGCCAAAGCTACATAGGCAGTTATAAGCTGCCTGACATGGGTGCTGGGAACTGAACTCTGGTCTTCTACAGGAGCAACGAGCATTCTTAACTGCTGAGCCCCAGCATTTGAAGAAATTAAGAAAAATAATTGGGTTACTCCTTGGCAGGTACATGACTCCAGTCCCTCATGTTGTCCTGCTTCTGTTAGCTCGTATATGCTGCTTCTCATCTCAACTCTTGCTATTTTAAAATGTATACTATTAGACTAAATGTTTAGTTAGAAAATACTTTCCAGTTCACTAAGGACATTATCTATCTATCAGTTATTTACTGTCCTAATAGAAAGGCCCATGGTGAAGTCAGTGAAACACCCATAATCTAACTACTTCAGAGGCTTAGGCCAGAAGATGTCAAGCTTGAGGTTTGCCTGGACTAAAGAGTGAGTTTAAGACCAACTTGGATAACTCAGTAAAATCCTATCATGAAAATACAAAATAGAAGGGTGAGGCTGGGGTTGTGGTCAATAGGTGGAGGCCTGGCTATTACCCATGAGGCCTTAGTTCAAGTCCCAGGACAGAAAAGAAGAGAAACGAAGTGGCCAAAGAACTGGAAGAACAATTTAACTACTTTCTAGATAAGCCACATCTATCATGACAGTCTTCACCCCAAAATAAATAAAATGCTGTCTAGTCATTGTTTACACAGTTGTGTACATGTCCCCCCTTTGACAAAAGTTTCAATACTGACAAAATTCACATCTATGTACATAGGAGAATCCATATGGTGGCTGCCTATGACGGGCTAAGTTTCTGGGCTCAAGTTTGTTTGTTTGTATGCAAATGATGTTTAATTTACCACCATCTGGATATAGCTAGGGGAGTTACTTTATCTCATGATTCAAAGATGTCATCATCAGAAGCTTCTCTGTGCACTGTTTGTTTTGCTATTTTTTGTTGTTGTTTAATCAATTTTTGTCTGTTTTAGTTTGTTTCCATTCTTGTTTGTTTTTGTTTTTGTTTCCTTCCTATGTGATAGGGAGAGGGGGGAGGGGGGTCTATGAGTGAACATGAGGTAGGGCGTAAAGGGAGGTGGAGAGGATTTGAGAGAAGCTGCGGGAGAGGAAAGAATACGACAAGAATATGGTGTATGAAAAGTTTTAAATAAAAAGTAAAAAGAAACTTCTAATGGCCAGTTTCTTTGGCAAATGTTTGAAAATAAGATTTAAAAACACAACAAAACAGTGGGTAAGCCAAAAAACGAAGGGTCTGAACTGCTAGAGGGTCCTTCAGAGGCTATGATAACAAGTGGCCTGTTATCTAACTGAATCCTGTGGTCCCCGCAGATCACACAGGCAGACAAGTTCATGCACTGAGCCCCATGTGGCCTTCGGACTACACCCTCATCTTTAGTTTCTGAGTCTGCTTCACCTTCCCAGAAGTCTCCCTTTCTCTCTGTGGCCTTTTCCTTCCTCCTCGCCTGCTTCCTTCCTAAATCCCCTGATGAAATATAGAGCAGAAGAACATTTAAAATTATTGTGCTCCGCCAGCTGTTTGGTTTCCTAAAGGAGGAAGTTGAACATTATACGCCTTCATGAATAAGAACAAGTCCCCGAGCCTTAATGTAACTTCTGTTTCTAAGCCTCATATGATTATCAATCTGTGTTAGGGTAGTCAGTGGCTCTCCCTTAGAAGGGGAAAATAGCCTCCACTTTGCAGATAGCTACTCAAGGATAATCAAAGTTGATGCTTACCCAGAGTGTGAGAGAAGGGAATTGAACTGATGTTTAATGTTGAGTCTTGATTATGGCAGAGGCTAAGCCTTCAGCTTCAAGGCCATGCAACCCACATTTCTGAATTTCAGTGCGCTCCTCTATAACCACAGTAAGTGAACGTGAAGACTAAAGGTTATCAGAGAATGAATGTACGAGACTGCATAAATATCAAATCAACTATCATTATTATTGAAAGTGACAACCTTGGAGTTGGAAATTGTGCTGGGCTGTTACTGATGGCCTGAGAAGAGTGGTTTAGGTTGGCTTAGTACCTTGTAGAAAGGATCAAGACACTTGAGTTCATCCTTTCTTTTCTGCACCCACTGTGATAATGGCATTTATTCTCAAAACTGCAAAATGGCTGCTGGAGGACCAGCCATAGTCGTGGTCTAGGTAAGAATTCTAGGAACAGAAATACACAAACACACACAAGCATCCATTTACCCACATAGTCACCTGCTGAGGGAACTTGGATTTTTTTTTTTAACCTTTTAATTGCTCTTCAGTGCATTTTATTGTGTAGCTATTTGAATGTGTGCTTCCAGCTGCTTGGTTATATACCTGTTGGTGGACTTGGTAGATTACATGGTGTTTCTTTAAATTTTCTATGGAACAACCAAATCCTTTTACATTTTCTAAGGAACTGTTCCATGGTGGCAGCACCATTTTCCTTTCCACAGAGGTTCCAATTCCTCCACATCTGTACCAATGCTTGTTATGTTCCCCTTTCAAAAAAAAAATGATAGGCATTTTAGTGTCTGCATAAAGTGGAATCACTCTGAGGTTTTGACTTGTGTCACACCCTATGACTAACGATTGATAATCTTTTTAGTTGTTTATGTAGAGTCTGTATGTCTTTTCTGGACAAGTATCTATTTCAATCTTTTCCCCTCGCTTCCTTCGACATTCTTTTTGTTTTGGGGCTGAAGAGGCACTTCATACATTTTAGATATTAAAATACTATACACACCCCAGTTTCATTCACCACCCACAAAGCATCTTTTATGTGGGGATGCAGAAGCTAGGCAATGGAGGAGCTATATTGATCTGTACCTACCTGGTGCTGGCAGCAGAGAGGAGAGAGGTTCGTGACAGACGCTTACACAGAAATGCTTGCTTCTACCTGTCTGTGATGCGCATGGCTTCTTTTACATTTTCCTAGTTGTATTATGCCACATGTGCATGTCTAGCTTTAATGGGACCATAATAAAATGCATTCCTCCCCTATCTACGAAAAATAGGGGGCCAATCTTTAAACATCTATGCATCCTGCCATAGCAAAGACAGACAAGTGGGCTTGTAAGTATAAGGGCATTTTTGGCAAGGTACAGTGGATTCTCTTCGTTCATAGAAGCTGAGCTCTAAAGCACTGTAGCAAATGCTGAATGAATGAGTACCACTCCACTGTTCCCAGGGAGGAAAAGCCGGGAGCCCACAAGCTTCTGATCACATTTCATCATTGATTGTTCTATTACCTTGGTTCATGGGGATTTCTGTTTAAGGACACTTTTTAAAATGTATCATGGACCCACTAACCCACTATATAAAATTCATTGAGCTAAAGGCACACCTGACTAAAGAGTATCTCACATATATATTTTCTCCAAAAAACAAACAGCAGCCTTCTTGCCCTTGGGAAAATTAGATACATCACAATTCTTCACAGCACTTTGAACAATAAGCACCAGCAAAATAAACCAACCAACTAACCAAGCAACCAAGCAAGATAACCTACCAAATGTGAAAACGGAGTACCAGTGACACCATTTGGTATGATCTCAAGTACAAAGGCCAAATCTTACCGTGGTTTTGTCTGTTAATGACCATGAAAACACTATGCATGTTGATCTGGGGATTGCAAAGAAATGAGGCGGCAAATTTGTGAATATGGGATCACAAACAATGGGGATCAACTAAGTTATAAGCTATTCGACATGCCCTAGAGTAAAGGTGGATCCAGGATTTAAATTTATATCTGATTTCAAAGCTCATTCTTATCACTTCCAAGAACACGTCAGGATTATACTCTGCCCTGTGTATTTGATGGATTCTAAGCAATGTGGTCACCTTTCATTCTTTGAGCTTGCAAGTCTTGCTAAAACCATGAATAGGAAACGGGGCGGCTAGAGTTCTAACTGTGAAAACCTTGTAGATCAGTTTGAATTCCAAAGGTGGCTATCAAGTGTGTGGCTTGGCTACTTTGGAAGTATGCAGATACATCTTGCTATGGACACCACGTAAATCGACTTGGACTTGACAAACGTTTTCCCCTGGAGTCACAGGGTGAGAAGTTGAGAAGCTGGTGTGCCTTGGTTCAGATCATGGGGTCTTTGAGGTGACTGATGCAATTCTTCACAGTGATTTTATCCCTTGTGTTATTTCACTTCAATTTTGCATTCATTTAGTTTGTGATAAAATGCCCATAAAGAGCTACCACTTTCTTTGTTAAAATGCATAGTCAGTGGTTTGAAGCACCCCAATACTGATGTACAACCCTCTCCACCACCACCCATCTCCAGAACTGCTCATCTCTCGCTGCCCCCCACTGAATAACTAACTCTCCACTTCTCTCTCCCCCAGCCCCTGGCAACCACTCTTCTCCACTGTGTCTCAACAAATCTGACAATTTGAGAGTGATTTTCATTGCATGTTGGGACCAAAATGTTCTCCTTTGGTAACACTTCTCTGGAATTATGGTGAAAAATCAGTAGGGGAAAACATGAGTCAGATGATCCATCCACCCTGACATTTAAGTTCTTTAAGCAACTTCCTTTCTGTTTTCACTAAGACAAGGAAAGATCACAGGCATGAGAGCCCATAGCAATAGAAAAGATCTGAGGACTCAGTTGTTCCTGCTGTGTCTCCATGGAAACAAACCACTGGGGATGAAGGGCCGGTTATCTCTTTTGAATATTCTAATCTCATCTAGGCCATCAACTCTACACTGTACTGCACACAGAATTCCCATTACAGCTCAGGAGCGCCTTCCTCTTGCTCCAGAAGTGCAGGAGAGGCAACCTGATGTGAAGTCGACAGTCATACAGAAGGGCACTCTGGACGAACAAGGGTCTCTCAACAGAGAGGCAGCTCTTAGAGAGAGGTCCTCTTCCCAGCAGGCCCCACTTATCTCAAGCTTTGCTCCTCCTGTGACACACTAGGCCCTTGGTGGGACAAGCTGCAGCAGCGCCCTCTAGTGTTGACTTACCGTGGCCCCTCCCCTCTCCTTTTCTTGCCTGCAGCACTTTGCCCAAGCAGCTTACTTTACTGAGAGTTCTCCTAAACCCAGTTTGGACCTTGGCAGGAAATACTTAAGAAAGAAAAACAAACAACTTCAGTCATCCGTGTCTCGTTTTTTCTCCCCCACCCCACCCTCTTCCACCTCTCCCTCCTCCCACTTCCTTCTCCTCCTCCTCCTCATCATCATCATGAAAGAGACCCATGAATGGAAAGCCTGAAAATCAGTTCTTATCTGTGCCCAGCGAAGGGAGCAAAGGATTGGAAAGAGGGCTCAGTGGTCAAGAGCACTTGCTACTCTTTCAGAGGACCTGACTTTAGTAGCCAGTACCTACATTGGGAGGCTCAAGACCACCTACAGTTCTAGCTCCAGGGGATCTATCACCTTCTTCTGGCCTCTGCCGGCACCCACACATATATAGGGCACATGTACACTCATACTCTTTCTTTTTGTCCGTCAGTCTGTCCATCTATCTGTCTATGTCTGTGTCTGTGCCTATGTCTGTCTGTCTGTCTGTCTGTCTGTCTGTCTCTCTCTCTCTCTCTCTCTCTCACACACACACACACACACACACACACACACACACACACACGTTAAGAGAAACTAACACTGGGGTTGGTGGTGCACACCTGTCATTTTAACACTGAAGAAGCAGAGGCAGGAGAATTACAAGATTGAGTCTAGTCTGGGCTGCATACTGAAATTGTGACTCAAAGACAGAGAGAGCACTAGAGAGGAGAGAAGAACTTTTCAAAATGGCATTTCAAACGGACTTGAGCAAATATAAACTCAACCCAGTGGGGCTGTTCAGAAGTACGGTGACATTCAGGGTAATTAAGATGGGAGGAAGCATCTTCCACGGGACTGCTATGCAATCACAGTCAAACGTGTGTCTCTGGAAATGAATATTCTGAGGAACAGGGTAATTGGTAAAATAAGTAGGGAAGCAAGCCATCAGTAAGTACCCCAAGTAAGAGATGCTGGGGCTGAAGGAGATTTGGGGTACTTCAAAAGTGACACCTCAGTATGAGGGTGGCCCCCAAATGAGGCACCAGAAACGATACCCAAGGCAACAATGATAGGTGGTAGTGCTGGTGGGAGATGTTCAGGGCCTGGATGAATAAATTAATGCTGATGTTCGAGGGCCCAGAAGAGTGAGACCACTCTCTTCTGTTCTCCTGCCATTGGGACCACTGTGTTCATCCCTTGTCTTGACCTTCTATCAGGTAAGGAGGCAGCAAAGAAAAAAAAAAAAAATATATATATATCTCCCACCAGCTGCCAGTAAGTGTCAAAATCTTGAAGTTGCCAGGCTCTGTGAAAATATGCAAAAGTGTATGTGTCCATAAGTATTTTTTTTAATTACGAAAATTATTTTTTATGTTAAAATAAGTGCCCCACCCAAAAAAAATGAAAAAAAGAGAGGCCTTTGCTCACATGCCTGAGGACCTATGCTCCATTTTTACTACTGCCAAAAAAAAAAAAAAAAAACCGAAAAAATAAAGTTGTCCCAAAATAAAAGTTACAATCTGTATCTACCAGCCTGCTCCCCAACCAGAGAAGCCCTCACCAAATTACACTTGGAGTTGGTGACTTTTGCTGGGAAATTGGGTTCAAATCATGTTCCTTTTGTAATAAAATCTAAAAAGCCTGCAAAAAATAAAAATAAAAAGTTACAATCTGTTTAATATCTAATGTAATCATGAACTTTCAAGCATCTCAAAATAGCTTCAGAGGGAAAAAAAAAGCTGAAATACAAAGAGAAACAAATCTATAACTACCCTAAGATGACTCTTTGTGGCCTTGATAGATCAAAAAGATAAACGTCACAAAGGTTATGGAACACGCCGCGACAGTGGTAATTATTTTTCATGATCTCTTACCACTGTTCTGCTCTGAACTGCAAACAATGCCTTGTTTATTCTTGTTTTACAACGAATAGGAAAAACTTATTTCATATCCTTCGCAGTGCAAGTGGCCAATGGAAACTGAAGACTTTCCCTTGACGTCACAAGAAGAGCGGCAGTGTGAACCATCTGTTCCTTACCTCTGACAATCTGACAACGGGGCATCTTTTGTTCTTTCTCGGAGACTGTCCTGACTGTCGGATGTAAGGCTTGGGCTATGTGGTTTCTGTTCTGTCTCACTCTGCTTATGCCCTTGGATTTTACTGTTCCTGCTCTGCCACCTCTGGACGAGAATTTGAGACTTTAATTTTCGTTTTGTTTCCTCAGTTAGGCTTTGCCTAGAAAAACATTTTCACATCAACTGCTGACCATCTCCCAACAATAATAATTCTAGAGGCCCCTGAAATGCCAGATATCAGTTGGTTATTCCGTTAGGTAAGATTCCTTGTCTCATTTTATAGATTAGAAAGGAAAAGCTAACTTCCTCTGATGGTAATATTCTAGAGCACGAGAGTGGCAGAACTGGGTGAAGTTTCCAGTGCAGCTCATCCAAAGCCGTGTTTTACAGCCAATTTGTTTTGGAAGGACTGCCCAATGGCTGTGTCTCAGAGAGCAGTTACTTACAGCCCATCCATCATCAAGATGAACTATTGACTGGTTACACTCAGTAATGGCATCCAACAGAAGATGGAAATTTCAAAGCCTAGCCTCAAATTTATCTATATTGCTTGACCTCTCCTTAAAACACACACACACACACACACACACACACACACACACACACACACACACACACACGAGCAAGCGAGCCAGAGAGAGAGAGGTTGGGGGGGGGGCAAAAGGCTGTGGAAATTAGACATTGAGCCCCTTCCTCTCATGCCTCTCTGTTCAGAGTGTGTGGTGCAGAAAGATGGAACATGCAACAGAGACTTTGTGTCCCAACTGGGCCATCGATTCTGAAGGAAATCATAACCTGGAGAGATACCATTAAGGATGGAGACGTCTTCTCTTTTTTGTAGGATTCTTTAAAAGTGCTGGAAATGATTTTTTTCCAGGGACCATGAGGTGGTAGGGAAGTCAATGTTCCAAGCTACTACTCGGCTTTCATGTAAGTTTGAGATACAGGGCATCCCAACTACAAGTGAGAAAACGGGAACCGCAATGAAGGCAGATGGAGCCCTGCACCAGGGAAGCTATACAGTGTCATCTGTCAAATGATGTATTCCTTCCTGAAGTCACCACAGCCCAAGTGAGAATCAGTTTCCCGTAGCGCCTTCACCCAGGCACCTCTGTTCAGCTCACAGGACTGCACACCTGTATGTTAGACCTGGCTCCTTCCAAGCTCCCAGACTATGGATTTCTCCTTTTGCATGTGAAAATTCTGGAATACTCAGCTTTTCTGACCAAGATCTGACTGCTGAGTCTTAATCAGTCTTCCTAACTTCTATCCCATGACAGCTAGAATCATTAGTTACCGAGTGCCAGCTACATATTACACACCCCCCTCAGGAATTCGCAGGCGATGAAATGAACACGTTTGTGGGGCTGAGGTTTTAGTAGCGTCCATTTGGATGCTGTCGAGTCCCTGCCTTCATTTCCTCCCTTTATTGTGCATAATTAATATTGAATGGGTCTTTCTGACAGTAATTGGCCAGAAGTAATCGGTTCAATTACTTCCTGAGGCGAGTCATAGAAACTTAGGAAGATTTCACTGGCAGGCATTCCTGTTTGTTGAACAGTTTCACCTCACATCACCAGGGTATCTGACACATAATGAACTACTCATATTTAAAGTACATATAGAAGTGATTGACATATTTATACTCTCCTACTTGTATTAGCATATCTGAGACAGTGAACCTACCTATCACCTCCTGAAGTTTGGTCTTTTTTTTTTTTTTTTTAACCCTATCTATTTCCCATACCACCCGATCTCCCAGTGGCCACTGGCCTGCTGTCACTGCATATTTGCGCTTTCCAGAGTTTCACACGAATGGAATCATAATGTTTATACCTTTTTGTCTCAGTGTTTTATTTGGCATAATGACATGAAATCCATCCACGTTGTTGTATCTATCAAAGTTTTGCTCCCTTTTATTGAAGATAGTAGCATCTCACACAAATGAACTCATTTGTTAATCCATCCACTTGCTGACAAACCTCTGAGTGATTTCCTACTGTTGTAAACAGTTGTCATTTTGAAAGCATGAGTCCCTAAGACATTGTCCCTCTGAATCCTTGCAACTATGATACCGTTAGGTGAGGATATTCTTACTTGCAGAGGATGAGTTAAAAGTCTACAAAGGTGAATTCACGTGGCCAGCATCAGACAGTAGCACAGCCAGGATCTGAACACAGTGCAAACGAGTCAAAGCTATGAGCCTGGAAGGACAGGCACTTGACGTTAGAAACCAAACATGATAAGCCCAGAAATTGAAGTCAGCATGGGTCTTCCATCAATATCTCCCTGAGAGGCAGAAATTCACTATGGAACAAAAAGTAAAATCATAAAACTGGGAGAGTCCTATTGCCTCTGGAAAGGAGCCACCTAGACTAATGATATTTGCATAATGTATAATTAATAAACAACTATGGATGGAATGAATTGTTAAATGCTTGAATGGATGAGTAAGTGAATAGGGAGAGAGGTAGAAAGAGGAGGAAGGAAGGTAGTTATCTGATGATTTGATGGTGGATTCATCTAGCCGTCCCATAGTTACTAAAAATACCTCTCGAGTCCTACGACAGAGCAGATCACCTTTGAGAATTAAGTCAGCTCTCATCCCAACTCAGTTAGCAGAGAGTCTGTGCACTGTGAAATCACATAGGGAAGTCCAAGTCCTGGGGCCCATACCCACTCCTTAGCATCTGGGGATGTGTTCATGGAGAAGGCTAGAGTTATTTGTATTGAGAGCTGAGAACTCCAACAGCAGGCTCCATCCTGCCCTTGCAAATGCTTCTTGGCTTCCCTGGGCCTCACATTCTGTCCATGAGCTTTGACAAGTCCCTGCTGGTGGGAGCCACGTTGTTGCTGACTTCATCTGGCAGAGGCCCTGAAGCCTGGGAACCCAGGTTCTAGCCTCATCTCTGAAAACTCTGTTGAAGACAAATTTATTAACAGGCTGTTGTGTTAAATGCTGCACACACATGCATATTTCCCATCTTCATCCAATGACATCAGGGCCTCTCTAGAGCCAAGATAAACACACACGGCTCACGTGACTTATTTCCTGAGAACTATGGAGGAGACTGCTTGGCAGCCTCCTCCCGTCTCCTTCTTGCTGCCCTTACCCTGTAAGTCTCTAAGTCTCTGGAACTGCACTGAGAACATTGGGTTGAATGACAGTGAAGCTTAAGCAAGAGTTACAGCTTTTTGGGGGGGTAGGGGGGCAGAATCTACCAGTTCAGCTGCAGAAGCACACAGCTCACTACAGCCATGGAATTTCATCTGGAGCTCAGCATATACTGCTGGAGTAATGAGATGAAAACACCATTCTAGAGATGGTTGGCAAGTCTAATGAGAGCTTTTTACAGAGGTTTAACCCATCGGTATTCTCGAGTAGGCTGTCCCCTGCACAAGGGTAGAGACAATTGTCTTTATTCGTGCCTTCCTTTAGTGAATAGGATAGTGCTAGGAAGATGGTTGTCACTAAGCATGTATGTCCCAGGTGACTTGTAACAGACAAATATCCCTTTTATTGTCTGCTCTGCCTTCTAAAGAATGAACCTATTATACGGGGTTCTACGTTTTCTTCTTCACCACTATAAGTTCAAAGCCCAACATCAAATGCATGTTTACCATCAATAACCAGCTGGTGCATGAGTAAACAATTATATTTAATGCCCCCTCACAAATGTTGAGATTCAAAGTCCCTGCTGATGTCCAGATATATGACACTGTATCAGAAACAGGAGAGCCTGACGTGGAGTAAGGATGGGATGAGAGATGGCGGAGCGCCAAAGAAAACAAGACATTGACAATGGGGACAAATCTTAGAAGGGTGGACTGCACTGTTTCCTGTAATGATGGGAGGACTGGGCTGCTTCCTGTAGTGATGGGAACACTTCTTAGTCACCAAGGCCAACCCGAGCTTAGGGGAACTTTCCAGCCCACAGAGATAAAGCTGGTAGAAGGCACACTGTTGTACTCTTTCACTACACCCCATCTCCTGGGTGGAGCACCCAGGGAGAGGCAGAGTGGAGGAAGAAAGCCCAGTGTCTTGGGATGAGACAAGACAGATAGGAGATTATAAATCTGGCTCTTGGCTTACTAGCTTCTTGTTCTATTTGCTGATCATCTTTGAATCTCATCATTTATGAGGGGACATTAAATACAATTGATAATTCATGGAACATCTGGTTATTGATGGTAAACATGCACCTGATATTGGGCTTTGAGCTCACAGTGGCGAAGAGGAGAACGTAGAACCCAGTATAATGGGTTCATACTCTAGAAGGCAGAGCAGACGATAAAAGGGGTATTTGTCTGCTACAAGTCCAGCATGTGGCAGTTTCTGTTTAGGGTTTCCATAGCCCAGTCCAAGTAGGTGTTCTTAGTTGTTCTACTCCCATATACCACAAAAACATCCCAGCACTAGAGAGTGGACATACAAGGCAGCGAGGTCTCCTAGCCCTTGTGCCTAAGGATGCCTTGGCCTCCTTTCTCTTCTCCCCAAGTTATCTGTCAATGTTTTCCTCAAATGCTTTTGTATAAAGTAAATGGCAATTTCATTTTTAAGCTTCACTCAAAGGAACACACAAACTAGGCTGGTGTCACAAAGCAGATAGATGTCTTCATGTCATTCAGCAGCATCTCAGCTGCCACTTTCTCAGAGATCGGGCTGAATGAGTCAACTTTTCAACACACAGGACTATATTCATGACACTGGAATAAGTCCGAGTCTTATATAGATAGTTTGAATAAGGTACAAGGGAAATATGGAGCACTGTCTGACATCATTATGAATATTATCATACTTTCTTAAAGACATAATCTGGAGTTATTTTGATCATATATTTGTTTCTTAATTTCTATCATCATCCTTATAACTACAATACAGTAGAAATTTTAATTATCTTTTTAGTTGTTTTATCCCAAGTTTTCAAACAAAGGCTGCGGCATACTTTGTATACAATAAATATCTGCTAAAGAAGAAAATTAATAAATAAATTACCTGATAGCCATTTCATTATTTTATAGGATATGTTTCCATTCACTTTTAACACATTCATTAGGGAGAAAAACTGAGTAAAATGGTCCCGGCCATTAAAGACAATTGCTACACAGGGTAAAATAAGGGGCTAGACGGATGCCTCCTGCTGACCTGTTGATTTTCCTTCCACTCAGAAAGGTTTGTAAAACACTCCTCTTAGTGGGCAGACACCCTGGTAGCCTACTGAGAATGTTCCAGGGACGGGTTCCTGAAGGCTTCAAGATATAAAGCCAAGACCTCAACACCACAAGCACCAAGAAAGGTGAATGGCGGTTTTCATTTCTTAAGTAGATGGTCCTGAAGCTTGCTTGAGGCACTGGATAATCCAGAATCAGGTGGCTCTGCCTGGGCCCTTGTCAAGCAGCTCAGGCACAGTGGGGTCAGGGAAAATGGTAAGCACTAAGTTGTGCAGTCATAGGGGTCAGACATATCTCCGGCAAGCAGACAATCCAGGAAAAGAGGCTTTAGGGAGATTAATATACGTAAACATTTAATTTCACTTAAACATTTAAGATGGCCAGCTTTCTGATTCTTCTCCAAAACAAAGACTTAGTGGGCTTCCCATTCTGAAAGAAGAAGAGAGCTCATCCAATTCCCAAACATTAAAAAACTCCTGATCCTCCAAGCAGATGCAGACATCAGTTCTGTCTCTTCACCTTGGAATGTCTGTCTCTTTGTGTGTGTGTGTGTGTGTATGTGTGTGTGTGTGTGTGTGTGTGTGTGTGTGTGGTGTGGTGTGTGTGTGGTGTATGGTGTGTGGTGGTGTATATGTGTGTGTGATGTATGATGTGGTGTGTGTGTGGTGGTATGTGGTGTGGTGTGTGTGTGGTGGTGTGTGGTGTGGTGTGTGTGTGTTTGTGTGTGTGTATGTGTGTGTGGTGTATGATGTGGCATGGTGTAGTGTGGTGTGGTGCGGTATGTTTGCTTTTGCTTTTGTTTTCAGTAAAAATCTAGCCAAGTGCTGAGACCTTGCTTTTCTTGTCTTACTGTTCTTTAAATAAATAGAAAAGAATCCATTCTTGCGGCCTTAGGTGACCTCACTCTGATGGCATCAATATTCCTTAGACCCAGCAGCTGAAGTGCAGAATCCTGTCTTGATAAGACTTGAAGTTTTTTTGTTTAAGCCCTTCTACATCAAGCAACACTCCAGAGGGATGCTGAGCTATACAGCCCTGGAGAAAGCTGAGAAGAAACTGAAACCCAGGATTCCTATAAAATCCTATGCTTGTTCCCTCTCCTATATCCCCACCTAACCCTGCTCTTTCCTGGACAGCCTCTGCGAGTCAACTCCAAGCAGTAGTAGTCATTTAGTCTGTAGCACCTTCCAGGAAGGGTGGCAAAGAAGCAAGTATTTGATTGCGCAATGTCTATGTGCCTCATAAGCCTTCATGCAGAGCCAGGCCAGTCCTGGAACTGACAAGTCTAAACATGTTGGTTCCAGGGTCTGGCTATCTGCAAGTTATTTAACTTCTCTAAGCCTTGTTTACTCACTTCTACAATGGAGACAAAATAAGGTTGTATAAAATGGTGGTGCCATGCAAAGGACTCTAAGTCAGCACATGACAAAGATCCTTGTACATTGATGACTACCATGGCACTGCTTATAATTGCTAAGTTATGGGGCTAAACTATTTATCCTATAGCAGAGGAACAGATAAAGAAAATAGAGTATATTTTATATATTCAATGGGTTTGTTTTTTTTTTTTTTTTAGCCATAAAAAAGAACAGTTAAGTCATTTGCAGGAAAATGGTTGGAACTGGAGATAATAAAATTAAGCCAGTCTCCAAAAGAAAACTATTTTATGTTTTCTCTCATTTATGGATCCTAGGTTTTATATAGCTACATAAAATCATATGACATGAAGGCAGAAGAAAAATGGTCTAGGAGAGGAAGAACTATCAGGATGAGGGAAAGGCAAGAAAAGAGAGGATGGCTGGGACTAGGCTCAACATTTAATATATACCTGCACAAAAACTTAAAAAGATAATAATTTTTTAAATGATGAGGCTGGAGCGACAGCTCCATCAGCATAGTGCTTGTTTTGCAAGTGTGAGGACCTGAGTTCAAGTCCCAGAACACATATAAAAAGGCCAATGATGGTAGGTACAGGGGCAAGTGCTTAGAATTGAGCAATAGGAAAGCAGAGACAGGTGGATCCCTAGACAGTCTAGGCTGCCCAGACAATCTAGTCTATTTACCAAACTCCAGGCTAGTGAGAGACTGTGTGAAACAAAACAAAACAAAACAAAACAAAACAAAACAACATAGTGGCTTACATCTGAGGACATCCAAGATTGTCCTCTGAGCTCCATACAGGTGTACCCACATACACGAACATGCATACATGCACCCAGGCACACAAAAACTGATAGCAAGCACACCAAATGCTATATGGAAAGCCAGATAATATTGCCATCACTACCATCCTCCTCCTCCTCAAGGGAGAACCTAGCCTCCTGGGAGCTGAACAACTTTCCTGAGGTCAGAAAGTGACAAGTCAGGCATCCAGATGTGTCTGCCTGCAGAAGCTAGGATCCCCCACTGGGATGGGCTGCTGCTTTTGCAGGCCACAGCCTTGCAGAGCCAGAGACGTAGAATCAGACACAGATGATGCCTTGGTTGGGAAACAGTGATCTTCTGCCAGCCCCCGGTTTCTCCCCCACTGCTCCAGACCCTGGTCTTGGAGCCAGGAGTGCTGATTCAGGTCTACACTGGAGCAGAGGCCTTACAGAATGCTACCCTCTCCCGCCCTTGTGCAGCCTAACAAAGCCTCGTGTGACTAAGATGGCTAGAGAATCTGCCTACAGTGCATATATTCAGAGGAAGCATGGGGGATGAAAACAAGAGATAAGAAACAATCTCTCAGAAAAAAAAAAGTCATCTTTTTGCTGTTATATATTCATGAACACTTCTCCTGCTGCAGGGAACTGGTGTCTGCCTGACCCTTAGTAACGTCTTGTTTGGTGCCAAAGGCACTGTGCACTATAGCCTGGTCTTGGGGGTCATTTCCTAAAGAAATCAGATCTTTTCCTAAAGATCAGGCAAGGTCTCTTGCCTACCCAAGTACTAAAGCCAAGCAAGGGGAGTGAAATATTAAGCAAGTCATGATACTAATAAATACCCAACTGGGATTTTGATACACATTAAGGGAAATTACAAGACTTCCTTACAAAGTTTATAACTGGGGACTAGACCTTGAAATCATAGCTGAAAAAAAAATGTCTCTGAGGACATTTAATCTGATGATTAATGCATAGGCAAAGATCATGAAAAAGGAAACAAAAAGGATTTATAATCTCTCGATAGAGGTAATTTCATAAAGGCCAAAACCATCTTACTCACTTCATCTCTGATAAGTATTGGGTGTTTTATTTTTCATTGGAAGAATGCTTCTAAAGTCAAAAAGTGGGCAATTACCCCTGGCATCTGTTTTTCATTCTTGCTTGGATAGTTTGAAGAGAATGTGGAATGATCTGGAAAAAATAACCGACTTTCCACTTTATGCACTGGGACAAAGTTAAGGTCAAGAGAAGATTACTTACTAACGTCGTCAGAGATTAAGGATTTGGCATATTTATATGCGAGACTCTGTTGTGGATACTTGGGCTATCCAAAATGTCAATGAAAAGGACATTCAGGAGATAGCAGGAAGCCATGCAGATTTTCAAGGGGGCAGCCAAAGGGAGAAATAATACAAACAACATTGCCTTGTATACCTAAGGAAGACCACCTGATAATGCGCAGTTACAACCTCACAGGATGGCAGTTTGTCAGAATGAACAAAAGTCTTTTACTATCTCCCATGGGACCCGCCTCTTTGAGGACTGTTCTTAAGGGGAGGAGCAGGAATATTTACAAGACCCACAGAGTTAGCTACTGCTATTGTACCACATTCAAATGTAAACTAACAACAAAGCCATGGTCAAATCAAGCCTTGAGCTCCTTACATCAATAGTGGCCATTCTCCTTTGCCCTGGGTCATCTGGTTATTTTCAGGCTGTTTAATATCTCAAAGTTCCATTCATACACTGTTAGAATCTGTCAGTCCTTTAGAGAATTGACTCCTCTCAACTCCCCTCCCCACACCCCATCCCCCCACCTCCCCACCCCCGACATAGACTTCCAAATGTTTCAGTCTCCTCATGGTGGGTGACGCTTCAGGTTAGACAATGGAAAACCCAGTTTACTACAGAAGAGAATTTGCTCTGAAGTAAACAGATACTGAAAAAATGTTCACAACACAAGAAAAGAAAGAGCCACATCAGGGAGGTAGGTAGAGAACATCACCACACATTTTCATTCAAATCCACACAAAAGACACTGGCTCTCTCTATACAGACACTTGAACGTACTAAAAAGTTTGGGGTACAGTTTTCTTGCTTTGGTGGAAAGGATTTTCATTTGCTGGTTTAGATGCTTCCTGTTTTCTTATGGAAAATATTTGATGGGCTGGAGAGATGGCTCAGTGGTTAAGAGCACTGACTGCTCTTCCAAAGGTCCTGAGTTCAAATCCCAGCAACCACATGGTGGCTCACAACCATCCATAATGAGATCTGACACCCTCTTCTGGAGTGTCTGAAGATAGCTACGGTGTACTCACATAAAAGAAAGAAAGAAAGAAAGAAAGAAAGAAAGAAAGAAAGAAAGAAAGAAAGAAAGAAAGAAAGAAAGAAAGAAAATATTTGTTTTATATAGTGTGTGCGTGCGTGCGTGTATGTGTGTGTGTGTGTGTGTGTGTGTGTGTGTATGTGTGTGGTGCCCATCTGTGTGAGTGCAGGCACACATGTGTGTGCAAGTGGTTGCATAGTGATCAGAAGATCACTTTGGATCCCTTGGGCTGGAGTTATAGGTGCTTGTGAGCCACCAGACATGAGTGCTGGCACCCAACCTCTGGTCCTTGTAATTGAGAAGCAAGTGTTCCTAACCACTGTGCCATCCTCCCACTTTCTTTCTTTCTGACCATAACTTTCTCCTTTATAAGAGAGGAAGAAAGCTATTTCCAAACTGGGGAGCCATGCACAACAGGTGCCTTCCAATCCAGTTCTTGTTTTGACTTAGTGGAGAAGTCAGGGACAGCCTCAAAAACAGTGAGTGGGTCACGACTCTAGTACTCTACTAGGCACTTGGGCATATTACAAGATAGCAATTGGTATGTAGGAGACAAAGTATGATGAGTGTTGAGTGAGCACGTGCTAAGGAGAGCTGTCTTCTTTTGTTTTAATTGGAGCAGATTCCTGGTGAGACACACTCCAAGTATCTCTCTGTCTAGAGTCATATGCTTATTTTATTTTGGATGAATGAGTATTTCTGCTTACATGTATGCATGTGTACTGTGTGTGTGCCTGGGGCCTGCAGTAGTCACAAGAGGGGATCAGATCCCCTGGAATTGGAGTTATGGATGATTGTAAGCCACCACTATCAGATGCTGGGAACAGAATCTGGGTCCTCTGCAAGAACAACAAATGCTGTTAGCCATTGAGCCATCTCTTTAGTCCCCACGCTTTGACTCTTAACGTGACTCTCATCCACTTGCTATTTAATTCTTTACAAACAAGTGGTAATGTTGAAGATGTAGTTGGCTGTCACAACTGAGAGATGCTCCTGGCACCTGTTAGGTGGAGGTGAGGGGTGCCATTCTATAAAAGATTGAACTTCTCCTAAAGTAAGAACTATCCATCTAGAAATGCTGACAGTGAGAAATCTTGCTTGCTATTCACTTTATTTGACTTGTTTATAAGTTTTTATTATAACCTTGTCAAAAAAGCATTTATAGAAGATGGCTACAATTAACTGAGTCTGAATGAGAACTGGAGCCTTGAAACTGACTTCCAAGGTCCTTCCTAAGGGTAGAGTGTAGCAGAATTTTCCCCTGATTAAATAATGAAGATGACAAGAAGCCCGTCACTGGGTGAGAAGGAGGCGGACCTTCCGGTCTTAGAGAGGAAGAGGGAAGGCGGGGGGGCGGGACTTCCTTTTGGACAGAGGGGAGCAAGGCAACCAAGGCGTAGGCAGGGGGCTGTTAGTTCGGGCGGTGAAATCCACCAGGATCCTCCCCAGAAGATTTCTAACATATAATAGTTGGTGAATTTAGGACGCTAGATTCTGCACCCAGCGATTGTGTTATCTGTTGATTATAAACTAAGGTTGTCTGGTGTTTTCCATCTTGCTGAGATTCAACCGAGCTCCAGGGAATGGTAACCA
>JADRCC010579696.1:25043-30043 GCA_019843855.1 Hylomyscus alleni
AAACATTGCATCTCGGCCTTGGTACCAGGCTAGGCTGGTGCCTAGCTGGTGATAGCATGGATTGTTTTTTAATATTACATGCAACAGTAGATATTGCAGCTCTCTGGTTGGCTACCTCGGGATTCTGCAAAAATGATATCAAACTCCTTAATACTGAGTGAGCCGAAGCAGAGGATGTGAATAATCACCACCAATGAGTTTTGAGTCATTTGTAATCAGGAGGTGACGGCCTTTCCAACTTCATCTGTCCCATTTACCACTTCCACACTAGTGTAAGAAGGGTACGTTTTGAAGCTCACAGATTTTTATGAAACTAAATGACTATAGTCAAGAACTCTTCCCTGAATGTGAGATGAATTTCACATGCATTCCATTAAATTGAAGGAATTACTCAAGAGAAAGAGTAATAAAGAACATCACCTGAAGGTATACCACCAGCTCTGCGATGGTGGAGTGAGAGGAGGAAAGATTCCAAACCAAAATTAAAGAACATTATTCTCCACCCTGATTAGTCTTTAATATTTTGCCTCTAGCCAAAAGCATTTTTCATATATACCATAATTTCTTTTGATAGAAAAATGATTTCAATTTTTAGACAACTAACATATTAACAACAGAACTTTCATTAAGGGAAGGCATTTAGGAATCATTTTTTTTTTCTAATCTAAGTGCATACCAGACAGCTCTTCAAAAATCTTTCAACCCTCAAATATCTTTGTAAACAATAGACTCTAAAAGATCTCAAAATTTCAAACCTGAAGCCCATTTCTATCACACAACATGACCTCTTCAAAGACTTTTAAATAGTAGGACTCATATTTTAATGGGCAAATATGGAACTGTCCACATATCCTGGTACTCTGTCTCTGGAGGGCGATTTTCCTTTCTAGTGCATCATAAAGGTCCCATGAGTGCGAGGAATAAAGAAGACCTCCTGAAGAGCAACTGCCAGAGAGGGACGCACCCATTCACTTGGCACACTTCCCATCATTTGTTTAACAGTGTTCATCATTTTCTTTTCAGAATAAACTTAAAAAACTTCCATTTTACATTTCCGCGAGACAGCAGAATGAGTCAAGTGGCTGACAGTCATTTGTAATTAGAACTGGTGGGTTTAATCAAGATCCTAACTTCTACAACTGCCTGCTTTCTTCAATCAACATGTGCAGAAAGTTTTTCTGCAATCTGAGCATCACTGAAGACTGTTAGTGGCCTTAGAGAATAAATCTACTTAAGCAGGAAACCTTGGAAGATTCAGGGCCTAATTCAGCAGGAAGCGACATCGTCTAGGTGAAGAATAATGATGACACAAATGGACCAAAAAGAAGCTTCTGGAAATGAGGTCAGCAGGAAAATGACACAAGCTCCCAGATCTACCCAGGTGCACAGACTCTGCTCAGAGCAGCAGCTATGTCAGTGACATTCCGTCAGCAGCACCCTCTCCGAACACCTCTGTAACTTCAATATCCCCCTCCTTTTCAGACTAATTCTTCAAGAACGCAATCTTTAGAGAGAGTTAAAGAAAGAATCTCAACCCACAAGCGATGAGAAAGCCCTTTTTGTGGTTGTTTTGCTACTATCCCAAAGAAAGCAGTGCCTTTGACTCTCATAGAAAGGTTCTCTATGTTGTTTTTCATCTGAGGTATTTTCTATGCGTGAAGACAAAAAGAGATCACGAGGCTGAAGCACACATAGGGAAACAATGTGAGATGTTTAGCAGTAACAGAGGATGCCAGCATCAGAAAGTGTCTGAAGAAAACAGCTACTGCTCAACCCCATGCAGTGGTATCTCTGCAGGAATAAACTTCTAGATCCTTAACTATTTCAGCTGCCAATCTAAACTGGTGGGCTGGGATTGTAGCTCAATGGTATAACACTTACCCAGAGGACACAAGGCTCTTAGTTCAGCCTCTAGCACCGCAAAAAAAAAAAAAAAAAAAAAAAAAAGACGAAATATAAACTTCCATATGAAAATTCCTACATTTATATGATATTTCTCTGCCTAGACAAACCGTACCTATAAGACAGCCATTTGATACAGCAAAATGGATGGGATAGCATTAATGGTCAAGTTGATACAATTTAGAATTATCTGGGGAGAGAATCATTATGAGGAATTGTCTGCATTAGGATGGCCAGTGGGCATGCCTCAATTAAGTTAGTTGGTGTGGAAGCACCCAGCCCAATGAGGGAGGCACCGTATGCTAGGCAGAGTCCTGGACAGCATAACGGTTGGGAAACAGAGCTAAGCACACGCATATTCACTCTCTCTCGGCTCTTGACTGTAGATGTGGTTTGACTAGCTGTCTCGGGCTTCTGCGGCAGAGTCTTCTCTGCCATGTGAGCTGGGATTGTGAGCTAAAATAAACCTTTCCTCTCCAGCGCTGCACCCCACCGCCTGCAGAGTATTTTATCACGGAAACTTGAAATGAAAGCAGGACAATAGACAGAGAAAATGGAAAATGGCTAATCAGGGACTCCATAGAAGAACCACTTCTCTAGTTATTAGTGGATTCTTGGGTCTTAATTACAAAGTACTTTTCCTGAAAGCATTATCACATTTAAAGTTTCTGACACATAAAGCCATGCCGTTTGAGCTTCTAAATACTTCACCAGACACAGAACTCTCTCACGAACTTAATGGTTCAGGGGAAGACAATAGTAGTTAACACTTTTAAGATCCTAGCTGTCTCTGAAAGTCACTATCAGGGAGATGGTAAAAGGCTCCAGCGTACAGATGTGCTTCCAGGCTGACATGGAAGAGAAAACACCAAGTACCAAGGAATGAAAGACAATGCCCAGTATCACTGGGGAAAAAAATGCAAAACGGAAAGAAGCAAAGAGAAAAGCTATTCTGATCAGGCCAGTAATGTTTACAGCCTGTGAGTGGTGCCAGGAATATCTTAGGGAAAGGCAATGTCTTTATAAAGGAAGGTCAAACTTAATATTTAAACATCGCATACACTGTTGAGAGAAAAGCAAGTACTCATTTGCCTTTATAACAGCAATTCTCAACCTTCCTAATGCTGCAACCCTTTAAAACAGTTCCTCATGTTGTGGTGACCCCCAACCATAAAATGATTTCATCGCCACTTCATAACTATAATTTTGCTACTGTTATATATCATTTTGCAAATATCTGCTATGCCACCCCTGAAGGGGTCACGACCCACAGGTTGAGAACCACTGCTTTATAAAGCCTCAATGTGATGACTCATGTTGGTGCCTTTCTCTCCCTGCACTCCAAAACATAACGGTTAACATTCATCATTTCTAAGGTGTTTCCAGACAATCTACAAACAGTTGACGTTGATCATACAGAATGAATTAGTGATGGATTATTCTAGGCTTGGCTCCATTTCCCATCGGGGCCTAGGATATCTTTAACTCATTTATTGCCACACACCCCTGAGTCGGCAGAGCAACCTCTTCCTTCTAAGCTGGGGTGTGGAAACACTGGAAAGACACCCTGTGAAGTTAAAGGCGTGAGAAGGTTCCCAGGAAGATGGCTACCTGCTCAGGCTTCAGCCCTGGGGGAACCCAGGCATACTCTTCCAAAGCACACCCCGAGTCATCGTCTGAGGTTGAATTCCTCTGGAAGTCAAACATGAGCTTGCTGATGGTCTTCTCCATCTCCAGCGGCATCACTGTTACCATGTGCTCCTCCTGGGGACACTTGCAGTGCAGGCAGATCTTCCTGTAGACAGCGAACACAGCAGGTCAGAAAGAAGAAAAAAAAAGCCATTTATTTGTCAAGAGGCTGCCTGCCAGTCACCAGCCTTTGGCTTCCAACCCATAGACACAGTTACCAGCCACAATCTTAGAGAACACTGGTTTACAAAGGACACAATGCATGTGTCATATGAAAGCCACTTAGGGGACGATCACGAACTACCAGGTGAGCATGCTGACACACAAACCCAACCTTCTTCCAAACACACATGCGCGCGCACACACACACACACACACACACACACACACAATGTAGACCAACAGATATGAACCATGACCACAATTCCCTTCGCTGTAACACCCACTATAATAGCATTAAATACATAGAATCCACACACTAACCAGAAATATTATCAGACTTAAAAAACACTGAGATGTTTCTCTTTTTTAAAGTTCTTAAACCATGCAAACAGAAAAAAAGAATAGGTTATAAAAAGGACCATGGGTATGTTTTTTTTTTTTTTTTTTTATTTAGGAGTGAGAACCAATGTTTTCCCTCCTAAAACAAATGTGGCCCCAAGACCTTCATAGGAAGATAGTTTCACCCCACCATTAAAGGTCCATGATTTAGAGTCTTAATTAGAAACTCAAAAAGTAACATTGTTTGTAATTATTTTATATAAGTTTACACATCTGAATCTTCTTTTTTTCTGAGGGAAGAAGGAAAGGAAGGAACGGGGTGGGGGGTGAGTGAGTAGTTTTTTGGTATTATTTACTTTGTTTTGTAAGATAGGGTCTTTTGTCAGCTTAGAGTTCACCAAGAAGGCTAGACTGGTGGCCTGCAAGCCCCAGGGATCCACCTGTTTCAGCCTCCCTCTACCTCACCAGTGCTGAAATTGCAAGCCTGTGTTCCCATGCCTGGCTTTGCTCCTCCTGACTGAGCTCTCCTTCCAACCGTGAATTATTCCATAGCACCAGTCAAGAATGCAAATTCTTCAAACTGAGCATCTCCCTCAAGGTTTCCAGCTACTTCCTTATCCTTGTCCCTATCTAAATATTGTAGCAGTGAAAATGGTAAGGTCAAGCGACACACACATTTTTCTCTCGCTTAACAATAAAATAAACAGAACGGAATGGAGGCAGCAAACTTTAACAAGCTATTCCGTGTGTGTGCTGATCTTTTTGTAGCACACTACAAAGGCAATGAAAGAGCCCAGAATTCTAAGCTCCATGTGTGTCTGAATTTTGTGACAACAGCTTTGTTAAGATAATTCACATAGCATAGAACCCACCCTTCCTAAGCATATAATTCACTAGCTCTTAATATA
>JADRCC010579696.1:35043-38836 GCA_019843855.1 Hylomyscus alleni
TGATGGTAGTGGCCAAACTGGTTGGACAACAGCCTGTCCTAAAGCCCAGGCGCAAATGTAAGATTTGGGAGGCATGCGACTTTGGTGGGCATCTGAAAGTCCTTTCTTCTAATGCACTTCTCTCTGAAATTCCTGGATTTCTGTCCTGATACCCAGACGTCAGCACATCCGGTTTTATGCAGCCTTTCTGGCTCCTTCGGCTCCCCCCTCCAGTCACAATACTTTATCTCTTGTTTGGCAAACGTTCAGACTGAATGAAGGACATGAACCCTGACACTTGCCATGTCTGGAAGAAAGATTTCTATCTCTGTGAGAAAGGAAAAAAGATTTCCTAATGAATACAGAGCTGAAGGGTGGAGACCGTGACAAGGCCAGCTGGGTACTTGGCTGATGCTGTGCCAGAACCCTGCTGCCTGGTTCTGTTCCACTTCCCTTCCTTGCCTGGCTGGTGACTCCTGCCATCTGCACAGAGGTGCCACTCTCTCCCAGTATAGCCGATGGCAGCACCGACAAGTTCCCAGTGCCAGGTGTCCCCTCTTAATATGCCAATTCATAACAGAGTCCTGATGCAGATTATTTTGTAATTCTGGAGGCATGGAAGCACACCACCGCCTCTGAAAAATGGCCCATCCCCGTGACTTTGCTTAGAGCTCACTCTTAAAGAGATTTCTTACTGCATCTAGATACAATGTCTCAGTGATGGATGAGTCATAGTTTAGAATGAGATCCTCAAAAGATCATCCCTAGAAGGACCAATAGAAAATAAGGAGAAAATGTGGGAAAGGGCCCCATGACTTGGCGGAGGGAGGAACAATGACAAGGTAGATTGGCACACCAGACAACCCGGGTCCTCTGTGTCGAACCTTGGAATGAGGGTCTATTTTAAATCTTCCTCAGATAAGGTTGCTTGAAGGAGAGACAGGGTTGCCACCTCCCAATTCCTAGCAGTCTTTGGCAGAAGACCACATCTGGGCCCTCAAACAGGAAAAGATAAGCAGCCAGGGGCAGAACAATGCATCTCCTGTAGCAGTGGGAACCCCAGGCTAGAATCCACTGGAGTGGGAGGGTCAATGAATTCAGGCAGTGATAGAACGTTTGTGGCTAGGCAGCTCCACTACGTAAAAGGTCCCCCACTGAGCATCTCCTTTGCCCTGTGGGCCACACTCAGTGCTGCAAGGTGCTGCAGCAAAGGAATCCCTGTTGGGATACAACAAGGAAGATCACACAGGGCCAGAATTTCCAGGAAGGCAGCGCTTAAGTTATTTAAGAGATTGTTTTTATTCTTAAGAGATACAGGCATATAAAGGATGATGTCTCAGGTGGTTCCGTAGAATTAAGACGTGTGAGATAGGAGGGGGGTGAGGAGCGAGGGAAGAGGAAAAGGAGCAGGGGTGAGAGGAGGAGGGAGGAGGGAGGAGGCAGGGCCTGTGGATGGGGCTAAGAGAGAGAGAAGCAAGGGAAGGAAAGGGTGAGAAAGAAATAGAGAAGGGAGGATATGAGACAGGGAGAAGGAAGGAGGAGGGGAGAGAGAAGACAGGGAGAGGAAAAATGAGGGAGGAGGAAGCATGTCTAGAGAATATCTATGTAACACAGATGCGACAAAATGTTAACAGGAAAACCTACAACTGCATATGCAAGCTACCTATCCCATCCCTGTGACTTCCATATGTGGGGTTTTTAAAGAAGTGTCCCCATAGACTCAGGTATTTGACCACGTTGGTCCCTATTGGGTAGTCCTGCTTGGGGACTGTTACAGGACCTTAGGAGGCGGAGCCTTGCTGGAGTAATCACAGCACTGGGGTTGGGCTTTGGATCACTGTATCCCTATGCAAGGCTGCCCCGCTTCCCTTTACTCTCTCCACTTTGTGTCTGCAGTTGAAGATGTGATCTCTCAGCTCCCTGCTCTGGCTGCCTGCTGCCATGCCTCCGCCATCGTAGTCACGAGCCAGAATAAACCATCCCTTCTACAAGCTGCCTTGGTCACGGTGTTTTATCACAGCAACAGACAAGTGTCTGATATACCATAAAACACTGCGATTTTTAAAAATGGAAAAATCTGAAACCAAGTGGAGAGTTCTATATCTTTGGTCATGGTTCATGTGCATCGTGCTTTAAGGGGTTCTGGATTAATGAGATGTCACAGAGGGATCCCTTGAGAAAGCAGAGTAGAAAGTTTTAGGCAGAAGGAAAAGGAAAGAACATTCCTAACAGTTGGATAAAGGTGGAGGTGGGAGAGAACATGGTGCCACTAAGATACGGAGATGACAAGATGGCAGGTGGTGAGTGACACATGCAATCTGTCAGGAGTTTTGGCTTTGTTAAAAAAGCATCCACAAGCCATTGTGGAATCTGCCTACCAAGCTCACAGATAGCTAATTCAGCACCATTATGAGTAGACAGAGTGATCTCTCAGAGGACAAGAGCTTGGCCACGGATGGTGTCTCCATGGCAACACTGCTACTTGCATCACTGCATCCCTATGCAAGGCTGTGGGTATCCAGAGATGCTCTGATTTCGTTAGCTGTCAGACTTGGTGCTCTGCTAAGAATAAACTAGGACAGACAGTATAGGTTAGTCCTCTGGACAAATGCCTCCACTTCTCTTTATATATGTGCTAACTAGAATTTTATAGTATGTACACTTTGCTTCACTGGATATTTGATATACTTTGGTGTGGATGATGCAAGATATTAATCATGATCCTTGTTAAAGGATTACACATCTTTACCATAATTTTTTTATTGTTTCCAAGATCATACAAATGATGTTCTTCATGTCTTAACACATAATAAAGAAGAAAAATTAGATATTACTAATCTCTTGGGCCAATCAAGTGCTCTAGAGCTCTAGGTCAAATGCATTCAATTTAGGTAATGTGTAATTTCTCATACTCTCTTCTAGGACAGTCAGAAGATCAAAGCTGTCATAGCTGAGGACAGCAAGGCCTAGAGACCCCAGTGTTGTATTTATTGGCCTTTAGAGTTAGGGGTGTCTGGAGTGCCACATTACTTTTTTTTCCCTGAGCCAAAGGAAGGGGAGTCAGTTTGGTTTCATGTCTGGGGACTTTATCTTGACTTTGCTTTTTAAGGAAACATTTGGTGAGTATGTGTTAAAAGTCTCTGCTAAGACCTCTCCTGTAGTCATTGCTCAATCCTCAAACCACACTACGAGATGGGAATTATCTTCACTTTACATATGGGACAACCAAGACTGAAAGAGTTCCTGGAACTTATCCAAGCCTTCACCCAAGACCTCAAGGGCTCTGCGAGGCCCCTGCAGACAGACTATGTCGATCCCTTAATCCATGTAAAACAAGCAGTGTTTTTCTCTCTGCTCACACAGAGGCCCCCAAATCACTGGCAAGTCATAGGAAATTCTTAAGTGGCTGCTTATTAATAACATTTTCAGTTTATATTAGGCCGCCTTTCATCCAAGGGAACTTGGCCAGCTCCGTTCACAGAGAACCACAGAAAGCCAACCATCTCTTGTGGGAATGGGGGCCAGCTGGCAGCCATATCCTTCAGGGGCTTGGCTTGTAGGGATTCTGGCACCGGTCACACCCTTCAGAATTTGACAGGGGCCCTTTAATATCTGTACTGAAGAGCTCAAGGCAAAAACTTCCCAGAAATCCACGTTTCTTGGTGATTGAGGCCAAGGGCTCAATATGACCCCAGTGGACTTGCGAAACAAAAGCATCAAGAAACTGTAAGTTTATAAAAAAAATACCAATGCTGGATGGAAAGCCAGTCATTCATATTGAATTAGATACAACAGGGAAAGATGATTTTTTTTT
>JADRCC010579700.1:0-29965 GCA_019843855.1 Hylomyscus alleni
GGTCAGCAAAGAAGAGAAATTCTGGGAGAAAGAAACAGAAGTTGGTGAGCCCTGGGGTAGTAGGAGTGGTTCCTTATAACCATGTGACCAAGGCAACTTATAGAAGAAAAGTATATTAACCTTGTGCTTCTTATCCTATTTACTTAGGAGACAGTCTCATGTAGTCCCAGCTAGCTTTGAACTTTCTCCATGACTAAGGTTGGCCTTGAACTCCCAGTTCTTCTGCCTCCACCTCCCACGTGTTGGGATTGCAGGCAAGCACAACCTTCCCTGGATCTTCTTTTTACTTGGTGGCTTCCTTTTGCCTTACTTTTCCCCTTTATAAATTTTGAATGTAGAAAAACTATGTTTGACAAGATAAAATGCCTATATTTATATATATATTATCCAATATAATATTTTTATTGATTACTTGGGAATTTCATATAATGCATCCCGATTGCACTCTCTTCTCAGTCCCCTCAAGTCCATCCTGACCCTTGTGGCCTCCTCCCAGAAAAAAAGACGAAAATCACCAAGACCATTTTGTGTTGTCCATATACTCACTGGAACATGGTCAGACTCCCAGTAGCCAGCCTGTGAAAGAAAACTGAGTTGTATCCCCAACCCCAACCCAGACACCATCAACTGTGAAGCGCTACACTTTAGCAACCCTCTCATAAATCTTAAGAGTTTTCTTCAATGGCTTCCTGTCTAAACTCTTTTGGGAGGTGTGTGTGTCACAAAAGCCTTCTGTGTCTTTCATTCTCAACTACAAGACTGCAGTCCTGATCGCTTGCCTGCCCTCTATAGTCTATGGACTTCCACATGGTTTCTGATGACATCATAGACCAGGGAACTCAGCATGGTCTCCTGTGTCAGTACAAACAGTGGTCATGATCATGGCCCTCAGCAGCAGCACAGGCCACAGACATCAACATGGCTTCATGCAGCAGCAAACACCAAGGGCATCCACATAATCTTCAGAAATGGCCTCCCGATGCAGCATAGACCATGAACCTCAACCTGGCCTCTGTCAGCAGCACAGATCACAGACAACATGGCCCTCAGTGACAGCATGAACCTCCAGCAGTAGCACAGACGATGGGCATCCACAAGGACCTCTGTCATCAACACAGCCTGGGGTGGCAGCATGGACTATGGAAACAAGCACATCCCCTGGATGTAGCCCAGACCATGGATAGCAATATGGTCTCTAGTGTGGGGACCAGCCTCGGCCGGAGAAGGGTGGATGTAAGAGCAGCAAAGGGAAGGAAGGGTCGGACACCGGATGTCATTCGCTTCGTGAGAGACAGGACAGAGAGGAAGCACATCTCAGCATGGCTTCTCCTACTCTGACAATTTTGTCTCTTTCAGGCTTTATTTATACATAAAATCATTTCCTCAGAAATGTTATTCATTGATTACACAGCTTTGAGGACACCAATAGCTTATGCTCTAAGATCAAGAATTGACAAATGGGACCTCATAAAGTTGCAAAGCTTCTGTAAAGCAAAAGACACTGTCAGTAGGACAAAACGGCATCCAACAAATTGGGAAATGATCTTTACCAATCCTTTATCTGATAGAGGGCTAATATCCATTGTATACAAAGAACTCAAGAAGTTAGACTCCAGAGAACCAAATAACCCTATTAAAAAATGGGGTACATTTTCCTCTAAAGTCTTCCTTGATTACTGAAAGAATATTGGGGAAAAAATAATATTGAAAGAGGAAAAAAGCAAGCAAACAGCAATTTTATATGAACTAAAAATTAATATTATGGTAAAATCAATTTTCTTTAAACGCAATTATCTTCTTCCTTAAGATTGGTGTCCTGAAGCCTTGCAGTTACAGAAGTGCTAGACAGGATAATTCTATTTGAATTTGATTTTGTTTCAGTTTAGCATAAGATTAATAGATCAAAAGTTATTTCTTAGTACCTATTATATTAAACTTGACTTCTATAGAGATTCAAATTTGAACCCTTATTTAAGTCTTCCTTTCCTTCTTCTATATTTCTTTTACATTTGGTATAAGACCACTGTCCTTTTTCTTTGATTCTTAAAATATTGTGCAGCCTCTTCACTTAAGCAAGGGCGATCTATCAGTAACATTCTGGTCTGACAGCTCTGTTCAGGAAGGCAGGCAGCTCACGGAGCCAGGATGCCCTCCTCTATGTGTCTGTCTTAAACTCTTGTTTCAATATGATTCCTATCTTTATTATAATTCTGTAAAGAACAGAAGATCGCTGGGCAGTGGTGGTGCACACCTTTAATCCCAGCACTTGGGAGGCAGAGGCAGGCGGATTTCTGAGTTCGAGGCTAGCCTGGTCTACAGAGTGAGTTCTAGGACAGCCAGGGCTATACAGAGAAACCCTGTCTCAAAAAAAAAAAAAAAAAAAAAAAAAAAGAACAGAAGATCATCAGGATTCCTAAAACTGCTTACTTTTGCCTTCAGGAAGGTACCAAGGCTTGTCATAAGCTTGCCTGATCAAAATCCTATTCATACAAGTTCCTTGTTTCTAAAGTTAAACATTAAAAACCTAGCAATTCAATTACAGCTTGTCAGCTTCTAGAATTTCCCTAAATTTTTCTTCTTTAATAATTCTTCTCAAATCCTCTTATCTCATGCTTACTAACAACACTCATTAATCTAAATGTTTAAATAATAAGTTGTAGGGAAAGACTGAATTTTCAGCATAACTGTTTTCCAGGGAGCTTTCATTAATTTCATCCTTGTTTACACTAGCTTTTTGTTATCCCAGTTCTAGCTTCTGGGTAGAGGCCTTTAACAATAAGAAACATAAATATAGCAAAAGGTGTGCAGTGAATATCCATCAAGGGCAGTGAAGGGTCAGTCCAGATTGTCCAAGCATCGAAACTTTCTCAAACAGCGCCTTCAGGACACTTGGCATCACCACTCTGGGGGTAGCATGGACCATGGAGTTCTTTTGAGGCCCAATCCAGAAAATAAACCATTTTCCGTCTCAGACATGCTGGTGTTGCTCAGAGCTAGAGCGATCATGGGTTTGGGCAGCCTGATAGAGCACCACGCAATGCTGCACATCACCCTGCCAGCCCTCCTCAGCAATGGCAGGCCTCCCCACACACTGCAGGCTTTCTCGCACATCTGTCACCACCATCAGATCTCTGGATCCACCTCTCACCACCGCATGCACAGCTCTGTTCCTCTATCTTTTCCATCTCTATATCCTGCATATTCATTCATAACAGTGACATTGGAAATGTCATAGCGTGTCATACAATGTGTGTGTGTGTGTGTGTGTGTGTGTGTGTAAACAGCTTTACATGTACATATTCATTGTAATGAGTTTTTGGTCTGGTTCAATGTTCCTGATTTCTAAAGCACCATAAATACTGGACCATCACTGAAACTTGTCTTGGATATTCTGCTGTTCTCCAGACTTAGGGTGATCTTGATCTGGTGGCTAGACAGGGCATTCAGGGGCAGATTCAAGGTGAGCTTCAGTCCACACCTCCCCCAGCCTCAGTGCCCACTGCTCTTGAGGCTCTCTGGGCACAACTGTTGTGTTTGCAACTGTGTGCCTCGGGGTAGCACTGGGGCCTGTGTTCTCCCCCCATTAAGGTGAGCAGCAGTAGCAACTCCATGGTGCAGACTGACTCAAGGGCCAAAATCTGGTGGTATTCAGTAATGCCCTGTTCTTTGTCTGCTGAGGCCCATTCTCCCATATCGCTCCCATACCCTTCTTGCTGTACTGGTTTGCTGTTGTCCCCTGTATGTGTCTGCACCTAGCCATCTTTTCTTCCAGTTTAGTGAGTCCACTTTTAAAAAGCATCTTCTCATAGACCCGTTTTGTTTTGTTTTGTTTTTAGTTGTTCTAGATTTACTGTGGGCTCTACAATCTCTTCCTCAACTGTTGAGTCTCCCCTTGGCGACTCCATGGATCTCTCAGGCTCCTCAGAGCATCTCTGAAGTCCCTCGATGGGCCCCTTAATGGGCAGCTGTGCTTCGAGTGCTCCTGGATCTGGTTCTGCAGCATCAGCTCCTCCATGTCCTCCAACAGTTTGTAGATGGAGTAGATGTTGGGGTGAACCAACTCAAAGCACTGGATTTCCGGCCACATGGTGGCCAAGTTGGCCAGCCACTGCTAGTAGTTTTATCTCTGGGCACCAGAAGGCTCTAGGCCACAACTTTATATTTTAAGTAAAACTCAAGAAGCTTTATTTGAAATATAGAAGATATGAAATATAGAAGGCATTGTGTAGTCTTTGATTTTTTAAAAAAGATTTATTTATTTAATATATGAGTATACTGTTGCTGTCTTCAGATACACCAGAAGAGGACATTGGATCCCATTACAGATGGTTGTGAGCCACCATGTGGTTGCTGGGAATTGAACTCAGGACCTTTGGGAGAGCAGCCAGTGCTCTTAACCTCTCAGCCATCTCTCCAGCCCCCGTAGCCTTTGATTTTTAAAACCTACTTTTAATAAGGGTTTTCAAATGCTTCGATTTGAAATGCTTCCCCCCCCTTTAAGCCCACCATCCAAAGGTAGGGGAGAAAAGATGGTAAATAGGACAAGGGGATATGGGCCTGCTTAGAAGTAGTTCCTTGGGGCAATTCCAATCTTCATTTGTCAAGATACCAGCAGACCAATTCAGTAGTGTCAGGATAACAAACACGAATCAGCAGTGGTGGCACAATCTAGCAAAACCTGCCAACGATGAGCACCAGTCAGTGGGGACACCAGGAGAAGTTCTCTACCATACCTCTCTCAACAAATATCAATGAAGACAAAGATTCAAGACCAACAAAGCACTGCAAGGATAGTTATGCAAGCAAGCTTTTACTGTTCATTGAGTCCTATTTATACTCTCTCCAAACCTCATGTGGCCTCCTACAGGTCTTGCCTCAGTAAAACACCACATGAGTCTGTCTGAGATAAACACCATGATTTGAATTAACCAGTTAGATTTAAGACCCATGATCTAAAAGGAATTTAAGTAATTTTATATGAGTATTTACTTACTCATAAGTCAATTTGAATTAGGTCATTTAGGGGAATCTATCATAAAAGTATACAATATAACATATTTCTAAAAGTAGGTATAAAGAGACATACTCCTATGTTAAGATGATACAAGCTGGGGCTGGAGACATGACTCAGTGGTTAAGAGCACTAACTGCTCTTCCAGAGGTCCTAAGTTCAAATCCCAGCAACCACATGGTGGCTCACAACCATCTGTAATGGGATCTGATACATTCTTCTGGTGTGTCTGAAGACAGCTACAGTGTACTCACATACATAAATAAATCTTTAAAAAAAGATGATACAGCCTTTAAGTTGATGCTTTAGTCATAAGGCAAAGTAATATAACACAGAAATCTATTGGTTAATTTCTAAACCTTTTTGTTTCAGTTATTAATCTTAAGTGAACTTCATTGTTGATTTATATTTAAAATGGCTGTTTATTTTTCCCTTTGGTATGGACAAAAGAATGTCAGGTAAGATACAACAGCATGTTAAATGGCTGTGCTATTAGAAGCCAAGTATGGCATTGTGACTATATCACAGCACTTGGGAAGTGGAAGAAGAGGACTCAGGAGGAGTTTGGGGAGTTTGAGGCAAAACTGGGCTGCATGGGGCTGGGATTTAAAAACCGGGGTTGAAGTAAGGCTAAGTACTAAGGAAACTAAAGTCAGGTGAAGAGGACTTTGGTTCCATTTGTAAACTTCCAACTGTCCATAGTTACCAAGGTTCAGCTAACCAGCTTGCAAGATCTTCAAGGCTTTTCCAGAGCACTTTAGTTCACAACTTTTTAAATATTTTGAAGATCACAAAGAAAATTCAGCAAAAACTAAACTTTGCTTCTTCATGCAGAAGGTGACCCATTATATGCTGAAGGATGAGTTTTAAGACAATGGGGATCACTGAGTTTTGATTAATTCATGTGCTAAGAGGTCATTTTCTTGAGAACAGTATACTTAACAAAAGGCTATATCTTGCCTTTTCTCCTAAATTTTTATTGAAAAGATTTAGTAGAAATATCTAAGTAGGTATAAAGAAAACCCCTCTTCACCTGCTATTCTTATTCTCGATTGAACCTTCAGAGGAAGATTCTTTTCCATTTTCTTCTCATGCTCATACATATTGTACAAATATATGTGGTGGTTCGTTGTTTTTAAGACAGGATGGCTCTAAAAGCTCAGTGTGTAGGCATATGTGGCTTCAAGTATGTGACAGTTCTTCAAACTTACACACACACACAAAGATAGTAAGGATATTGTACTAATTAAAAGGCTCCCTATCACAGATTTGTGTCACGCCCATACTGCCTCAGATAGCCAGTTTCCATGACCCAATATAGGTTCCTGGTAGTGTTTGCCTGCCTAGACTTGGCCTTAGAAAATGGGTTTCAGGAGGGTAGAACATTTTTTACTTGCGCACACAGGGGTCAGAAGTGCCTAGGAATTGATCTTCAACTTTTACTCCTTGAGAAATGACTGATAGGTGCAAAATTATAAAACTCAGTTGCCATGTCCACTCGTCTACTCCAGTCATATCCAAACTATCAGGGGTAAAAGTCTGATTAAGGATGAGAGGCGATATGGCACCAAAAGAGAGCTTGCGCCTCCTGGGTATTCAGATAGTTGCTGGCATCCCCTAACTCAGACGTGTTCCAGATTAGTCTTTCCAATCATCAACACGCCCTCTTATTTAGGCATAAAGGTACCCCAAGAAATGATTTGTAAATGGCTAAGATTGGGCATCGTTTCCTAGCCAGCACAATGTTTCCAACATATCCTAACCCAATTCCAAGCTAAGGACAGCTTGGAATTGCTCTCAAGGAATCTGCCTTATCAGATAGAATGTCCTCAGAGTTAGCAACAGAGGTCAGGCACCATAGCTTACTGTTAACATAGTTAGAATTCTCAGGGCAGTCCCACAATAGTCAGAACTGTTGTACATACTAGAGAATAATCGAAGGGGTTCCCTCACTCAAGGACATTAGTTAGGTCGGAAATTCCAGGTGTGTGCCTCCAGCAAGACCCAGAGAATTAGCAGGAAATGCTAGGTCAGATTCTCCTAGTCCTTGCCTTCAGCAGAACCAGAGAATTAGCATAGGAATACCAAGATAGCCCCAGCAGGGAGGGCTCAACTGCTCTTCTGCCTACTTCTCACCTGGTTACCAGATCCTACCGACCTTGATGTAGCAGTCACTTGCCTACGTGACCTCAGCCTTGTGCCCCTTGCTGTAACCTCTGTCCACCTACGTGACTCTTGTCATCTGCCCTGCTTGCTGTATGCCATATAAGCCTGGTTTTCACTTTGTGCTCTTTCTTGCGCTCTTGTTCTCACACTCTCTGACTCACTGACTAAGATGGACTAGGACCTAGATTCATGCAGTTGGCTTGAAGTTGCAGAGCGCTTGGGCCCGGGGGATACAGCGCCAGTCCAGAGGGGATGGCTGCTGCTTTAGACCCAGTGTATTTCAGGTAGCCTCAGATGTACCTCAACTGTTGAGCTGCCAGATTTATCATTTCTCTTTTGCAATGACTGAAAAGTCTGATGCCATTTTTAAGAAATGCATTCAGATTCACACACCCTTGTGTCGGCTCTGTTTGTCATTCTCCGCCTACGCCACGTCGACCTGACTAGGACCCCGTTTCTCTCGCGGGTTGAGGGAGGCCCAGATCGGCCTGCCTGCAGCACTCAGTTCTCTCATCTTTCCCCTGCACAGTCATTTCAGGTAATTCCATGCCTTTGGTGTTTGGAGCTCTAAAAGCAATTCTTGCTATACAACTTTATATACATATCCTGTGTAATTACCAAAAGTGGTGTTTCTACGTGAAAGACACCTTCCTCGAGTCTACTTGAAGTTGAGCTAAGCTACTCTTAACAATAGTAAGATAAAGTAGTGGGCCTGGAGATGTGGAAAATGGCTTAAGGAAGGAACCAGAACCAAGGATGTGGCTTCCTTTCAGCTGTCATTTAGCGGCTGTGCTATGATGAATAGGTTCTTTGTAGGGTTTGGTATTTAGTGACGATCAATATAGCTCTCATGGACACATCGAGGAGAGGAGTAAGATGTTAAACAGTGATCTCAGATGTAAGTCTTTTCAAATTAGGTAAGTGCCACCCAGAACAAACTGAGGATTGCTGCATGGGTGCAAGTGGAAGACTAATTTTAAAAATTGACAACATTTTTGAAGATAGTTTTGTTATTAAATTTTAATTTTTTTTCTCAGTGTTTAGATGATGTACGTAACCCTAAATTCATCATAAAGAATTGCTTTTGCATTTCTTAGGGTTGAGTTTTGTTATAAGTAGCAATGACAGTAGTTTTCTTTAAGGATTTTATTTTATTTTTTTTAAATTTATTGTTTTTGTGATGTTGGGGATGAAACCCAGGTCCTTGCTCCCTTTAGGAAAGAAATCTGTTCTTTAGGCACGATCCTACTAGTCCCAGTCATTTCTCTCCACTGAGTTTCTTTCTTGTTGCTGTTATTGTTGTTGTTGTTGTTGTTGTTGTTGTTGTTGTTGTTTGATACAGCGTTCTTCTGTGTAACAGGCCTAGCTGTCCTGGAACTCATTTTGTAGACCAGACTAGCCTGGAACACAGAGATCAGCCTGCTTCTGCCTCCCAACTGCTGGCATCAAAGGCATGCGCTACCACACCCAGCATCCCCTCTGAGTTTTTAACTCTCTTCTCTATGTTGGTGTTTCTTCCTATATCTTATTTTGATAATATTGTCTAGATGGCACATTAGCCTATTAGCCACACTTTCTTTCTGGTCCAGGTCTGGTATGGAGTGTTGGGAGGTGGGTCTTTGGTGAAGTGATGCAGTGAGGAGGACCGTTGGGATAGGTGAATGAGAGTTCTGCACATTAGCAGGAGAAATGCTGGACTTACAAACTTGCTTTGCTGTGGGATCTGGAGGCTCCAAGTCTTACCATCCCCATCACTGGAGACAGAAAACCTACTGGAAGTGATTAGCAAGAGCTAGGACTTCTGGAATAAAGCAATAGAGGAAGAAAGAGAATAACGAAGGAGACCTGAGGTCAGAGTAGATCTTCATGGTCAGAAAAGTTCTCTTCACATGGTCAGTGTTCAGAAGTGTGTGTTGAATAAATGAACACATGCACTGTGCTCCTCAGGGCCGGCTGCTCACAGAACAATGCAAGCACTATTTATGTTAATATAATACCCTAATTAGACTTTCTTCCTTCTAATCATTACTTGTGGCAGCCTGGGTTTCCAATTGCTAAGCATTCAGTTAAGAATTTATTCTATCTTTTCCCAAGAGGAGTGTCAGGGTATCAGTATAAAGAAGTATGACAACAGACATGAAGAAAGCTAGTGCTAAACTAAGGCTACAGGGCAGAGTCCCCTATGGTTCTCTGCCCAGGAGTCATTTTCCAAAGACTTTGAAACCACAGCTTCTCTCCACTAAATCCAGAAGCATCAGTCAGCTGGGATCTGAGGAGTTGTTGGAAGCAGGAATCAAAACAAGCAAAATTGGGCAGAGGCACACATAACCTTGTTGGTGAGAAGAAGCAAACCCATTTCTTCTTATCTCAAACTGAGACTTGTTACAGGTAAGCAGACCATAACCGTGACAACCTCCTGGCTGTTTGAGTGGATAGCCAGAAGAGTAAACTCTGATTTATATTTAAAGTAAATACTTATTTAAATATAAATGTTATTTAAAATATATATATTGTGTCTATTACAAATTTCAGAGGGATCACAATAGCCAACGAAAGTCAGATTTTTTTTTTCTTTTGGTTTTTTGAGACAGGGTTTCTCTGTGTAGCCCTGGCTGTCCTGGAACTCACTCTGTAGACCAGACTGGCCTTGAACTCAGAAATCCGCCTGCCTGTACCTCCCAAGTGCTGGGACTAAAGGCGTGCACCACCACTGCCCAGCGAAAGTCAGATCTTAAGTAAAGGGCTAATGACCTACAGATCTTGTAGGTGGGCTGAGAAACTCTGGATGGGAGGGTTGATTTGACTGGAAACACCTGCAGACCATCCAGGAAACTCCTGATAAAAAAGATCACCATACCAACCTCCATTGGTATTTACAACATTGAGACTTCAGGGGAACAGACCTGTGGATGGAATCCTCCAACCCCAGCCCCCAGCATCATGGCGTACAGTCTCCACTTTCCTGAAGAGATTGCTGCCCTTCATTGTTCTGATGAAATGACAGTCTGCTTCTGCAGAGGGGATCTGCAGCGTAGTTTTAAAAACACTCTACTGCCTTTGCCGCACTACCTCTCTCTCTACCTGCCTCTGCTCAGGGAATCTCTACACTAGCTCCCACCTGAGACCCTTGAATCCGAGGACAAAAGACACACAGACAGCTCTGTTACTTTACAACTTGCCCACTAGGCACAATTGCTGGGTGGAAATGTCTCCTGACTGGAAATGCATGACCTTACCAATTTATAATCTCACTCTCTCCTTCTGCTCTAAACTTAATGGCTGGTTCCTTTAGCCCCTGTCCCACTCGCCCCTTAGTGGAGGCTGCAGGCACTAGCTCTCCTTGAGGCCTTACATGATTGCTGTGACCTCCTTCCCCCAAAGCATGGCAGAAAAGCCTCTCTCTGGTCTCCTTTTCCTCCTCAGACCTGGAAGTCCCACCTATACCTTTAGCCCTGACCTTCTTTATTGACAAATCAAGAACCAACTGGGGAATAGGCTTTTAACCTCTGGACCTCCCTCTACAGGGATCTTCTCTGGCTTATTTCCATGTCATCTCCATCAATACCAACCTAACATTAAGTACATATACAAAACAGTAGACACGGGGCTATGGGATGTGGGAATTATTCTTCTGTCTTTAATGAAGACAGAAGTTCAGGTCCCAGAACTTTAAAATACACTGAGTTTTACATACAAAAATATTACTTATGAAACACTTGTGAGAAGCTAACTATAATCTTAGAATTGGATGGAGAGGGGGATACTGGGAGACTTGAAAGATTTATGGTTTAATTGAGACCTTGAAGGATGAGCTGGAATAACCACACAGGCTAAGTGGAGAATCCACAAGTCTGTAAACAGAATCTCGAAAGTCTGAAAATTATGTCTTTCTGTCCCCCAGTTGCCTCCCGCTCTGCTTCCCGAGTATAGAGGCAAGCAGGGGACCTTATTTTGGCATTGTCTCCATGTCACCCCTGGCTGATCTCTGTGAAGGTGGAGGCCTTAGCAGTAACAAGGGAGCTTCCTGCTGTAGCCAACTTGATGCTATTGTCTTTAGGAGCTGGCTGTGTGAACCCCGTCTTGGAGGTCATCAACATGACACTAGGGAACTCATGTTCTTCAGAACTTTCCGCTACCTCCTTGGACCAATGATTGTGAGAAGACAGAGACTTATGCCCTTTGAGATCCTGGCTGCTTGGAAAGACCAATCCTGAGGCTGCTAGGGCTTGTGAGTGTGGTAAAACTCAGGCACCAGCTTTCCTGCCTCTCAGAACGTTAAGTTTTCTGGCAATGTTCCCATATAACTCAGCCTGTCTGGGGAAGCCCAAGCCTTTTCCTTCCTTTTTTTTTTTTTTTTTTTCTTCAAGGCTTAAACCAGCAATCTCCTTCCTGCTCTCCCCCAGTGCAAGTTTCTGACATCTCCCCAGAGACACTCACTTGGAAACTTTTTGAGCCAGCGAAGAATCAACTTAGAGATCTTTCCTTCCCCTGACCAAAGGGAATATTGTGTGTCATGGAATGGAAAGATTTGAAGAGCACTATCACATTGAGGGTAACGGGCTGCTTGCCGGTTGTGGCTCCCAGCCCAAGTTTGCTTTGCTTTGCTGAATGTGGATACAATGGGTTCTGTTTGAACAAGAAATCATGTGTAACAGACGCTTTTGCAAAAACAGTGGTCACTTAACAGTTACCTCAACAAAAAATGTGCTTCAGTGAGGGGCTTCAGCATAAAAGCTGCCTTTGAACTTTTAGGCAGTGTTGAATTTAATGCACATGTAAGTAAACTTTTAATTTTAGGATAATTTTCAATGTACGGAAAAGTCAGCACAGTACAGAAAGTTCTCACGTACTACACGATATGTTTCCCCTAGTGTTGACATCTTATATTAGGATAGCATGTCTGTCAATTAATGAACTAATATTGTTTGTTTGTTTGTTTGTGAAAAGGTTTCCCTGCTTAGTCCTGGACATCCTGGAACAGCTGAGAGATCCTCTTTCTCTGCCTCCTGAGGGCTGGGGTTAGATGTTTGTGTTCCTATGCTTGTGTGTGCGTGTGCGTGTGCGTGTGCGTGTGTGTAGGTCAGAGGGCAACTTGTAGGAGTCAGTTTTCTCCTTCTATCATGTGGCTCTCAGGGCTCAAACTCAGGTTGTCAGACTTGACAGGTAGCACTTTCACATGCAGAGCCATCTCCCTGGCCCTGATAACATTATCAACTAAAGTCTGAATCACTGTGATTTGACTATGGAGTACCCTTTCAGACTCACTGACTGCAGGCTCCAGGTCCCTTTTACCTCTGCTCCCTCTCATGCCGTGCCTCACACCTCCACTTTTGTAATGTTCAGAATCAATGGTGGTCCATGGACTGAAAGCTCAGGATTCCTGAACCTCTTCTCCTTAGATTGTTTCTCTGAGCTCTTTGGTCACAGAGATAAAAAAAAAAAAAAAAAAAATCATATTCCTTTAGCTTTTTTTTTTTTTTTTTTTGGTTTAGATTTCACATATTTTTTTTAATTTTTATTTCTATATTTCCCGTAGTTACTAAGAGTTCTCAGACTTTATTTTTTGACGACTTGTACAGTCTGAAATAATCCTGATCAGGATATGTTTGGAGCGGCCTCAGTTGGGATAGCTGTTCTAAGTCTTATTCATAGTTAGCCTGGAGTAAGTAGCCCGGGGTTAAGGAGGAAGACCACGGAGATAAAGTTCCATTTTGGGGACATCATATGGCTTGTGTCCTGTCAACAGGGCTGGTTACCATCACGACTGACGCTCCTGCTTACTTCCTTTCTGTGCTACAGTCTTTGGAAAGAAGTTACAAATCGCACGAGGGGGTTTTACATTGTGTCCCGGATAGCAGAGTACCTCTGTGAATTATTTTGAATTCTTCTAAGCAAAATTTGCTTGTTTTCTCCCATTTATTTATTTATTTATTTATTTAATAATTTGCTTATTTAGTAAATAGTCTATATTAGTATAGTCTCATGTTACAGTTTGGATTATAACAGTATGACAGTTTTGCTATTCAGACTGTTTCTGGCGTATTGGGAGCTTTTCAGACTGGCCCCTGTTCTCATTTTGAGGTACCTATCTTTACAACTTTTAAAAAACACTTTTCAAAAATCACTTTGGGGCTAGAGAGATAACCAAATGCTTAAGAACCTTGGATGCTCCCAGGTTCGATTCCCAGCACCCGCAGAGTGGCTCACAGAGGCTGTAACCCTTTCCTGGCCTCTGCATAGTCACATTCAGGCAAAGCATCCATACACAAAAAATAAAAAGAAATCAATTTCAAAAGAAAAGGCCACTTTGTGGCACTGTAAATACTTTAGACTTACCACGCACACTGTCTGTATCAGTCCTAGACTTGGCTATTTCTCAGAATACTTTTGGTCCTTTGTTATTGGAGAATGGCTTTTGAGGTGAGGGTCTGTGGGTAAAGCTTTGTTGCTATTCGGACATCTTTGCTGATCCTTTCAGCTGATGGTGCAAAGAAATATGTATGTGTTGTCAACCTAGCATTTACGAGCAATGGCAAATATTGATGTCTTTAGCCACCCCTTTTTCTATTCAGCAGAACGTGAGCTTACAGTGACTCTGATTCCAGTCTTCTTCCGCATGTATCATTTGAGTGGATTCTCCTTGTTTAAAACACCCAAAAGCTGCAGCATCAACAGTGAAAGACTTGCTTCCTGTGCCCAGCAGCTACTTCCTTGTTTCATTCCAGTCGAGTGAGCAGTGGTTGTGGAAAAATGTGCGTCTGTGCACTTCCCTCTGCGTTCGCCTCACAGCTGTCACTCAGCCCCAGGCTGGCCGAAGCCAGGGCCCCTTTCTTTCCCACCATTCAGTGAGGTTCCCATACTTTTCCCACGATCTACATTTTATTTTGGGATCTCTTGGCCTGTAGAACAATGTGTATGTGTGTATGTGTGTGTGTGTGTGTGTGTGTACATATAATGTTCATGCTTTTTGCATTAAAGCTCTCTAGGTTTTGACAAATGTATATTGTTGTGCAGATACCATTACAGTATCACGTGGAGGAGGTAAGTGCTACTAAACATCTTCTGTTATGCTCCATGCTCAATTCCCAGTCCTACCAAAACAAGACCCAAACGCGTAGATTCTGACTGACTCACCCATTTAAATCATCTTCCTTTTTTTTTTTTTTTTTTCAAGAGTCTCAGGCCACCACTGATGCGTTTGCTGTCTTGATAGGAATTTACTAGCTTCAAGTTTTAAATTTTAAATATTTTCAGAAGTTCTGGAGCCTGGTCTTGGTTGAATTGCAATGAGTGCTTTCTTTGGAACTGAACACAGTTGACCCTAAAGACAGCACAGCTATTATGCTATGTGCTCCAGGCTGGTCTTAGCATGCACCCTTGGGCCACACAGTTAGTTCCCTTCTGGAGGAACTGGCTCTTCTGCAGCAGCTGAAGGCATTTCCTAGCCCAGAGTGTCGGGATTCCTCCCTGATTACTGTGGCATGAGCTTATTATCATGGGAACAGAAGGACTTACCAGCCCATCCTCTTCTCTGTTTTGCTCCCTCTTGTAATGGGACCCCAGCCCTAAGGCTGAGGCCTGAATCTTTGGGACCACTTTAAATTCAGGTAAGGGGAGTAGAGAGACCTTTTATCTATACAAATGAAGAGACTTCTGTTCCTAGTCACCTCAGAAACCCTTGTGTTACTTCTAAAAAAAAAAAAATACACAAAACATGTAAGTGGGGCAAGAGACATAAGACAAACAAAGCTTTTTGTTCAACACACACTGAGAACACAGGTAAAGGCCAACACACACTGAGAGCACAGCTAAAGGCCAACACACACTGAGAGCACAGGTAAAGGTCAAGGAACTCTGTTCCCTGAGTGTGAGCTGTGCACCATTTCCCCCCCCCCCCCACCCATACTCTGTGATCTTCTGAAGTAGGTTTTAAAGCAAACCCTTCACTAGTCTGTGCTGTTTAAAAAATACCAAAGGCACATAACATTTTGGACACGGGAATATTGCGGAGTGTTTCAGTATATTAACACATAACAAAGGCTGAATGGATAAATACAGGCATTCTTGTAACTGGCAGAGCAAGCCAATTGTACAATAGTTACCCTGGCCATTTATTTTATGATACATAAAACCTGAGTACCTCTTTTCATGAGTTTTATCAAAGGGCTACTGTCTTAATGGAGCCTTAGAAACAATATGGAGACCAGAATGTTCAACCAGCTGCCTCCCCTCCCCCTGCCCGAGGGATGCAGAAACGGCATCAATACTCAGTCCAATGAATGTGACTCCTGCCCGATCGAGATTGGGTATGTGGAGAGTGTCCTAAACTGTCAGGCCGCACCGTGCATGCCGCACAACAGATGGAGTGTACCTTCCTGACTTCTGTACCTAGTGTTAAGTTCCACATCAAAAGAAAAGGAGATGTGATGTTGTGTGTCACTTTTGTGCTACAAATTGCACAGTGAATCTCCTGGTCTTGCTTACATGGGTGTGTCTTAGCTTTGATTTGCTTATTGCTCAATCACTTCTATCTTTCTTACAAATGATCTCTCCCTCTGACCATTGTACAGTGACATGCTTGGCCAGTTCTGCTGTTGTTTTTGTGAGACATGGTCTCTCTATGTTGTCCAGGCTATTCTGGAGTTTTATGTAGACAAGACTGGCCTTGAACTCACAGACATCTGCCTGCCTCTGTCTCTTGAGTACTGAGATGAAAGGCCTGAGTCACCATGCCAGGCTCAGGTTGTTTTGTGCTGATCATCTCGCCAGACTTTTTTAAAAAACTGACCCTTGCCATAGTTGAACATTACCATCTCTTGACCCCAAGCTACTGGAGCATATGGATAAGACTTAGTAAACTCTGAGCTGAATTATTAAACTCTCCCTCAGTCCCACCTTGTAACCAATGCATATTATCAAACCAGTCCCCACTCATTGCCTTGAATCATATTTTAAACCTTTTATTACAGAAAATTTCAAACATTTAAATTATAGAAAGAATAGTACTTCATTCTGTTTTAATCATCAACTTATTTACATCCATCATATAACTCCAAAAGATAGACTTAAAGATTGTAGCCATAACAATATCATACTTAAGATTGAAAAAAAACACACTACAAAATATGGTCAATCAGTGTTCACATATCCAGTTCTCCTGATTATTTTTTGGCGGGGTTGGGGGGACAGAGTCATGCTGTGTACTCTAGGCTGATTTGAACTTCAGATTTTCCAGCCTCAGCCTCCTGAATGCTGGGATTATAGGGGTGTGACATCACAACTAGCTCTCTATAGCGTCTTAGTATATTCTGTTGCGCTGTGCCATATTTCCTTTGAAATGGTAGCTCTAGAAACTCATCCTCCTTTCCCCCTCTTTCCCCTTACTGCCATAGACAGGGTGTTCTATTCTTTCATCAGAAGGTATGTACTGAATGTCGGCCTCCTTTTGTGATGTAAACAGCCATCAATGATTATTACTTAAACACATGGTTTTATTAGTCGTCAGCAAAGCAGTGACAAACCGATGCTGCCAGTGGTATTTCTTTCTTCTCTGTGAGCCTTGAAAGAGGACTTTTTGCATGAGCCAGTTTGTAGTCATCTGGTACAGTTTATGCAACAAAGACACTGGTGTGTTGATAGTCCCCCATTATAAACACTGGCCATATTGCATATTTGATGAGTTCCAACCCATTGTGGTTACTATTTTGATTGTTGCTTCAACTTTTCCTATTTTGACTAATGGTATCTTCTTGGGATTGGCCCCAAGTCATCCTGGTGTGGCCCCAACAGTTTTGGATACCATCCCTGCTTTCTGGTGGAACAAAGTGCTTAGACTCGTATTCTCATATGCTTTCTACCTTAGGCTTGGGCTCAGCTATTTTTCCAAGGAATCTGGTTTATTTTAGTGGAGATAACAGTAAAGATCATAGTCTTGGCGGTAGGATCTATAAAGGACAATTCCTTAAAGAGGCTATGTCCACAAAGACTGATTGACTTTAAACTGCAATGAAATAGAGATGTTGGAATGTTTTGGGTCCAGAGGCTAGTTACCTTATCCTGGGCTAGCTTTAGCTCCCTGAATAGCCATCCCTTACCCACTGTGTGTCAGAACTAACAACCTGTGACAAATAGATTAAAAAGCAAAACAAAACAAAACCCTTGAATCCATTAACTTAGCAGACACTAGCTTCCACCAACCCAAAAGCTAAGAATGCCATAAGATAGCACCTTGAGCCTGTAGAAAAGGCCCCCCCATCTTGCTGTAGCCACCTCTCTGATGTACCCACCAATGTATTTTAAATTTGTCTTGACTTATGACTTTCTTTGTTCCATAGAACTATAGTACTTCATAATATTACTTTTATGCTAGAGGATGGAATTTGGGCCAACCTAAATCTGTGTTGCTGAACCATGGTCACTAAAATGGCTAAAAAATCAATCAACTATCTCTTATTCCCTTTGGGATGAGAGTTGTGGTTCTCCCCATCCTCCCTCCCCTCCAACCCCCATCAAAAAACAGAAGGCAGTACTTCCGTGAGAACATGCAGACGTGCAGGAAGGAACCGATGGATATTTGTGAAGATAGCATTCAAGACAGGAGGAAGAGCAGAGCACATCCCTGAGGCCGGACCAGAAGGAGCAAGAACACAGTAAATTAGAGCAATGGAAATGGAGCAAAGGCCATGAGGGACCTGGCAGGAGTTCTTGTCATGAGGTGGAGCCATGGCAGAATTTCCAGCAGGGGAGTGACAGAATCCTTTGTTTTATCTTGGTGTTGTGGATGCTGTGTGGACTTCACTGACTGAGCAGAAAGCAGGAGACTGGTGAAGAGGCTGTCACGATTCAGCCAACAACTGGTATGGTCGAGATAAGTACAGCGGCTGAAGAGGCAATGAGATCAGGTTCTGGTTGTGTCTTGAAGGAAACCACAGCAGTGGATGAAGGATTAGACATGCAGTGTGAAGAAAGAAGATTGAAATAGGACTCTAAAGTTTATGGGCTGAAATATAAAGGAGAGTCTAAAGCAGCATGGTACCGTGGTGGCATTTGATAGGGTGAGCAGTGCTTTGTTTCTGCCCATGTGGCAGAAAGCAAGGAGATAGAGGTAGAGCAGGCCCAGAGCTATTGCATGAGGAGAATGGGAATTTTACCTATAGATTCTAAGGGCACAAGGATTCTTAAATGCAGGAATAACATTGCCAAGATACACATTGCAGAAAGGCCATCTATGCAGTGGTGTGGAGAATAATGAGGATAAGATTGACAGTCCCAGACCTGCGGGCACTAATGAAAGGTGGCCAGGGAACAAGTCTGAAACATGTGACATTATAGACAAACACAAAGGTCCTGGACTCCTATTAACTTAGGTTCAAAACACCAGCTCTACCACATACTAACTTCGTCAAGATACTTAATCTTGGGCCAGAGAGGTGGCTCAGTAGTTAGGAGCACTGACTGTTCTTCTAGAGGTCCTGAGTTCAATTCCCAGCAGTCACATGGTGGCTCACAACCATCTGTAATGGGATCCAATTCCCTCTTCTGGTGTGTCTGAAAGACAGCTACAGTGTACTCACATACATAAAGTAAGTTTTTGGTTTTGTTTTTGAAAAAGATACTTAATCTTTCTGAGCTTCTGGCTCATAGTCTGTAAAATGAAAATACTAACAACTGTTAAATCACTGGGTTATTAGATGATAAATGAGTTTATAGGCATTTAAAATTCACACTATACACTTTATTTATTTAATCATCGTTATTACTGCATAGAGGAGATTGGCCATTGGAAAAACGCTAGCCTCACTTACTTGGGCATGCTGTTGAGCAGAGTTTTATAGGGTGAGATGTTGTATAGACTGTATTAGCCTGTGCCTAAAGTGGAGTAGAAGGTGCAAGTCAAGTCGAGTTTATATGAAATAGGACTATTTAAAAATAAATGAGAGCCCCATGTCACTAAGCTGGAATGGAGAGGGAGATGGGTGGTAGCAGCCTCCACAGATGGCTGACTACATGGTAGATACAACAAGCTGTAGGCCGAAGGCACAAGGAAAGCAACAGTTACCAAGTCTTGGAGGGAGAAGGTACATAAAGCCAGGTGCTTTGAGAGAGGCAGAAATCTTGCACCAGATACACAGCTAACTTCAGGCAGTCCAGGAGGTCAGAGGAGCTAAGAAACCAACCTTCTGATGCAGACAGAATGTGGGAGCAGGGAGGGTATCTTGGAGGGGCAATCCCTAAGCACACAGCACACTTGGATGATCAGGATTGTGCTCTTGGATGACGTCACCCTCTAGCTGGGCTTTAGAGATTTGTGGGCAGTTTACACTCACCACAGGTACTTGGGGAAAGCCGATTCTGAGCACTGTACATGGTGGACTGTGACGCTTTCCCGATCCTGTCCCTGAAACAGAGACAGCTGATGAGACTGTGTCTTATGGTCATGTTGCATGGGTTCTTGGACTAGTGATTTTAAGGAGGCTCAGAGAGAACAGACATCTTTTTCAAGCAGGGTGACTGAACATGAATTGTATTTCTTTACACATTAGAAGACTTCTAACTTTTGTTCCTGATCTGGGACAATGGGACATGAAGTTGTAGCTGTTCAGGCAAAGATGAGGGGTAAGCACAGTGGCAGGGGCTGTGGAAATGGAGAGAGGCAGATTTGAGAATGGCAAGGAGTAGAACAGTAATATTTGGTCCCCAGTAAGATGTGGGCACTTATAGTCTTACAGAACAAAACAAAAATCATAAGTCAAGACAAGCTTAAAATACATTGGTGATTACATTAGAGACGTGGTTAGAGCAAGATGAGGGAAACCTTTCTCTAGGCTCAAGATGCTGTCTGATGGCATTCTCAACTTTATGGTTGGTGGAAGCTAGTATCTACTAGATAGATTTCAAAAGGTTTTTTATCTATTCTTCACAGGTAGGTAGTTCTGACACATAGGTGGGGATGGCTATTCAGGGAGCTAAACACTAGCTCATGCTAAGGTAATTAGCCTCTGGACCTGTTACATTCCAGCTTGCAGTTTGAACAGGTCAAGCAGTCTTTGGAGACACAGCCTCTTTCTAGGAGCCTTGGTTCACAGGAATGTGTTATTTAAGAGGGAGTGGCAGAGACCCAGGAAAGACAAAGTGATGATCTGTGAAAAAGAGAAGAGGCACAGGCTGGAGACATATTTGTTTTTTTGGTTTTTGTTTTTGTTTTTAATAAAAATAAAAACAAAAACAGAACCAGCCAAAATTGTAGAAAAAATGTATACAGCATAAAATGGACAGTCTTGACCGTCTTTGGCTGTAGTTGGCCTGGTTGAGCACATTTGCATTGCCGAGCAACCAGTCTCCAGAACATCCTCATCTTGCAGAACTGCATCCTCTGTGCTCATCAAGGACCAGAATTATCTTTAAGCATAGAAATGTAATTATTGTAGATGCTAAGGGAGGAACTGATATAATGTAGGAGATTGAAGGTGTAGGAAAAATGAAACTTATTCTAAGAACTTATGTTAAAAATACATTTCATCGGTAAAAGGAGGACAGGTATATTTACTTTAGCAACTTTCTTGAGTAACTTTCTTACTTTCTATTGGAAAAAGAAAACAATACAATTATAATGATGGGTTTTTTTTTTATTGTTGTTCAGAAATAAAATTGAAATTTAAAGCAGTTTTCAGGCCTTTAAACAGGCTCTTGTATTCTTGCCATCTCTTTCATAAACTACTCTCATGTGATTGGGAGATAACACATGCTCAACTACAATGTTTTTCTGATACCAAGGAAGTGTGTATACAGAGCAACAGGATTAGAGCACAGAGCTCTCTACCACCAAAATCATTAACTGTTGTCAGGAGATTTATGTAAGATGAGTTAGTTTGGTATAGAAGGCTACTTCTATTACTATGTATTCAATTCAGGCGAACTTCAGTTTTTAAAAACAAAGTATGTGTGGGAGGGTGGGAGAAGGGTATGTGTATTTGGGGAGCATGTGTTGAGGTCACAGGACAGTTTGTGGGAGTCTGACCTTTCCTTCCATCCACCAAGGATTCTGAAGATTGAACTCAGGCTGTCAAGGTCCGAAAGCACTTTTATCCACTGAGCCTTCTCTCCACACTTGAATTTCATATTTTTTATAGAGCACACATGCAATCACAAAGCCACAAAGATTGCTTATATTTGCAAATATCTCGTGATGTCACTTAAAAACAATGTTATTATCATAGGACAACATCAAACTAATGTTCATGATTAGAAATGCAGTTCAAACTGGCTCTAGAGAAGGCATTTATTAGAGTTTTCATTTAGTATAATTAATTATTCTTCTAAATGCAAACTCTTATAGTTATGCACCATTAAGTAAAATACAGAAAGTCTTGCTATACAGTTCTGGATTTATCAAAGTATCCAGAATTCACTGAGCATGCGCTGTGTGGCAGGCACTGCATTGTGCAAGGGAGCAGACATCTAAACTGAAAAGTTAGGCCCACCCCTTTACAGATACATGGAAAGTGTAGCAGAGAACACATTTCCTTCAAAGCAATCTTCAGTGGTCACAAAGTAAATGATTTGAGGCAGAACTATGTCTAGCGGTGTAATTAGCTCCAGGCATGAATTCTCATCTATAAAGGAAATACAGAAAAAAAACAACAAACAAAGAACAACAAAACCCCCATGAACGAGGATTCAGAAAAGCTCCATGCTCTGTGGCATATGTGAATAGGAGCAGGTGGCTTAGTTTTCTTGCTGTCATCTTGGGTTGATGGGACGCCGCAGATCTCCTTCAAACCTCAAAGCTAAGGTTACAAGCAGCCCTATAAGGAGAAGCTGTCCAAGTGGCTTTGGGATTTGAGGACTTACACCTTCCTCCCTGAGGGCCAGCTCTCATTTCAGACCTCTTCATTTCAAAACAAGTTCATAGTTCACCTGCATTTGGGTCACCTTGCAAAGCCTGGGCGTGGCTATCCCTGTTCCAAAGGCTTTGGAGGTAGGAAGTCAAAGCTGGAGAAAAGTGGATGACGACGTTAGTCATTTCACAGCTGACAAGAGGTACCTGGTGAGCAATTTACTCAGTGGTCCCATAAGGCTTTCGGACAACTGTGTGGCTTTGCCTGCAGCTGCCCCCTTTGCCTGCGTTCTCCTGCAGTGAGACTGAGAAATGATTGCTCATCAGGGTCTGGGAAGGAGTCAGCACTTCCTCCCACAGGTATTGAGTCTCAAGGCTACCAACATTATAATTGCAGGACTCGGAACGCTTCCTCTTTATTTTTTTCTCTTTTTTTCTTTTTCTCTTTTTTCTTTTTTGGTAATAGTAGAAATGTCTTTTTCGAGGGAGAAAAAAATAGAGAGGGCGAGAGATCTATAAAGGAGGAAAAGAGGAAGGAAGGAGAGAGTGAGTTTTGAACACATACTACGTCAAGCCTAGGAACAAGAAATTGCAACCCCAGTGAGCTTTCGAGTAACTAGGGAAATGAGCTGGCCGGCTCTTCTCCCAATCTGTATTTCTAGTCAATGAAAAAGACATCGGGTTTGAGGTTCCTTCCGAAACCGGGCTGGCTAATTTAGCCCCTCCCACAAGCCCTAGGGTCTGTTATATCTCTGAACCGTGAGTACCTCTCTCACAGAAAGCCACCACAGCAAGCAGAGGCAGCAAAAACAAAAACCCCCAAGACAAACGAGGGAAGAGAAGAAAACAAAAAGCTGCCCCTTATGGAAGATATAAAGGGTAAGACCAGAACTGATTTGATCCAAACCCTTCAGGGAGAAAAAAAAAAAAAAAAAAAGCCCAGACCCAAAGCAAGTACTTGAAAGAGCCAAAGGCAAAGCGCCTGAATGAACTCTCCCACTCTCCTGAGCGAGGCAGAGAGAGCTTTGGGAAGCAGACAGAGCTCAGCTCTTGTAGGCTGGAGTCGATGAATATTCATAATTAATTGGTATGCAGATGTGTTTTTTTAAGCGGCAAGTAACTGTTTTTCAGTCCTCTTGTACCTAAAGAGGCAGCTGCTTCATCTACAGTCTAGAGTCATCTAGTGTCGGTTTGGGTCCCTGGCTTGCAGATGTTGGGTTCTGCGTGTAGATTTGTTTTGTTCGAATTTCCTGCCTTCTTTCCTGCTGGGACATTAGCAAAGACTCTGCTCCTTCTCTGCGGGGAGTTGGACAGGCAAGTTAATGTGGCAAGAGGCTGTCACAACAGGACCCCAGAGTGCATGTTGTAAAAATGCTGTAAGCTTCTTGAGCTGTGTGGGGGAGTGTGCTCGTCCCTGAGAGGGAGAAAGGGGTGGAGGGAAGAAAGGAAGAGCTCCGCTTAAAAGAGCAGGTCAGATCTGACTGACCACGTTAGATTTTGCCTACGAAACTACAAGGGCAAACTGGTTTGCACAAATGGTGTGCAGTCTCTGCCTTTTACCTCTTTTGGGCATTTTCTACTAGGACGGAGAGTCAGCTGCTTGCCAGTCCTTGGGAGCCAGGAACAAAGGGGGAATGTAGGGTCGCGAACCTACTTCATCGCCAGCTTCTAACAGGCTCACAGATTTCTATCACATAGGATGCAGAGGGACTAGAGAACTAGCAAACAGATTTCTCCCTAAGTAAAGCAGACCAAAGCAGCGTGGGTTTCCTAAGGCTTTATTTACTGTGTGCTGGGACCTGTGCTCCTTTCCCCATGCGTGCTGCGCAGCTTCCCTGTCATCATCCATATAAGGTAAGTGCTGTCCGTATCACCTCCGTTTCCCCAGAGGATTCAGGGCAGGAATTAAGAGTGTATGTAACTCACCTTGGGATGCCATACTTAGGAAGTGACAATGTAGACGCAGGCAAGGGAGAAGCCTGCATCACTAGATTCTAGACTTGTGAATCTCTGAAGCTAGTGGGGAGGAGACTGATGAAATCTAGTCTGTGAAGGAATTTGTATTTTGTAATGAAGTCTACACCACCAATCTCAGTTGGTGCTAATGGTCATTCCTTCTGGGAGAGAGGCGGACATTGTAATTCTGTATGGGCTTTTACAAAGAGAGGGTCTGAGGCTTGGAGGGGTTAGATCGTATGAATCAAACGTCTACGTGTCAAAAAGTCTAGATCTAACTAGAGCTCCTCTACTTCTGGTTTCTCTTCTGAACATGTGTCCCCACCCCCCAGCTAGTACTCGCCAAGCTACTTTCAGTTCCCCAGGGACCTGATCTTTTCCCCCCTGCCCCGTCAGCTGCAAGGCACTTTCCTCCATGTTGGAGGCCTAGCTGGCCTCTTTTCTTCTTTATCCTGGAGTCAGCCCACCTCTGTTTGAATTCAGCTCCATCTTTTTTTTTTTTTCTGTGAGCCTCAGCTTTCTCACCTGAGAAATGGAGAGACTAATACCTGCCCCAGAGATTTGCAAGGACCAAGGAATAATCTACACAAAAGTTCCTAATATAGACTGCGTGCTCAGTAAATACAGACTGCTGCCCTCGCTCTTAGATTTTTCTTGAATATTGCTCTCCCTGTTAAGCCTGCTCCCATCCTTTGGCCTAGCTCAGGACCTGCCTTGGCCACCTCAACCTTAACTGTTTAAGGTGTCACCCATCACACTCATTTTCCTTCTCACTCTGACACTTTCCAGCCCGCAATGCTAATTTCTGGGTTCATCTTTGGATGTATGATATCCAGTGTATTTTTTTTTTTAAGTCTTAAAAGGAATAGCCACTTTGTTGTCCAGGCAGGCAGAGTGGTGGGAGAGAGGTCGCAGGCATGACAGAGGGCAGAAGGCAGGCACCTGGGCACTCACCAAGCAGCCTTGGGAGACATGGTTCTGAAGTCACTGGGGAAGAAGACTGAGCTAGGTTATTGATTCAGTAAGAGCCACAAGACAAGTCTGTGACCCCGAGTTGGGCTAGCAATTTCACCACATAAGGCCCTCAGCTGCTCTCTGATGCCCTTGTTATGCATGAATCAGCTCATAAGCCACAAGGACAAGTCCTTGAGGTTGACATCATCTCAGAGGAGGTGCTATGCTCTGTCTAGAGGGTGCTCCAAGTCCGCAAGGTTCCTGTCAGCCACAAGCACCTTGAGCTCCTTAGTGGGCACTCAGTATCTCATAAACTATTATTATTGTAGTTGATGTTCATTCAAGAGTCAGAGGGCTTACGAGGAACCTTTGAATTAGTCATAGGGCTTCCCTCGCTTTGATGCATATAACTCCTAAGCAGTCCACATCCTTCTCAGTAGATACTCTGAAAAATGAAATGCCCCTCTCTAAGTTGATGGTCTTTCTTTTGAAAAAAGATTTATTTGTCGTGTATGTATGTGTGTGATCTGTCTTCATACACACCAGAAGAAGGCATCAAATCCCATTACAGATGGTTGTGAGCCACCATATGGTTGCTGGGAATTGAACTCAGAAGTCTGGAAGAACAGTCAGTGCTCTTAACCACTGAGCCATCTCTCAAGACCCTAGGTTGGTGGTCTTTATTGATGCAACTTCATGCTAAGACACCCAGTTTGTCCCATACAGCTCTGGATGAACTTCAACCTCTAGTCCCCAATCAGTCAGGGACCAAACTGGATATTTTTAGATGTGTCCAAGAATACCTTAGCTGTCTCTGAACAAAACATCTGTTTTGATAAATAGCATTTCTCTAGTCCCACTTTATAGAAATTTTGCTGTCTGAAGCAGTCAGTGTATTGTGGTAACAAAAGAAAACCAAACACTGCAGAGTCTGGCCCTGGGTAAAATCATAATGTACATTGTTTGTTCCCAGCACCCCCCCACCCCCTTCCTCTTCCTGGCATACCTTCAAAGCAATTTGACAAATATTGTTTGTCTGCCAGCTGTAAGCACCTACGCCAGCTCCTTGGGATATAAACAGTTTGCACATGATGTAGTAGGGAAAGGAGGCATATGAAACCAATTCTAATAGAAGCCAGATTCCGTCAAGTGCTAATAACAACTAACATTGATTATTATGTGCCAGACGCTATAATGGTTCATATATGTTGTCTCATATAATCTTCACAACAACTCTTAGGTATTGATTTATGCATGTCACAGTTATAAAAGGAAGTCACTTAGCCAAAGTCATACAACTGGTAAGAAGCAGAGGGGACATTTTTGACCTTGTAGTCAGTCTGCAAAGCTTGAACTAACAAATGAGTCCTCCCTCCTGAGAGCCACAAAGACTGGTCCAAAGTCCAGTGCCATGAGGAACAGGACTCAGAGAAATGAGTTCTCAGAACACGTCTTAAAGAATGGGCTGCTTTCAGCTGGACTTAACAAAGATAGGTGAAGTGCAGTGCCCACAGAAAGCCCCTTCCTTCCCTAGTCAACAGCGCCAAAGGGACTTTTCTTTTTGCTAAAGCTGCAGCCTGGATTGAAGGGTAAAAGCTCTTTTCCACGTTCTGAGCAGGACTCATTTGCATCTCATCCTGTAGATTTAAAGGCAGAATTACAGACTTGAGTCTTGACCGTGAGTTTGGGATTACCAGTCATGCAATTAAATAAACATTTACAGAGTGATCAGCCGCACATTAAATGATTTCCTTGATCGTGATTTCTCTGCGTAGTAACAGAGTAAGTGGTGAGGCGTATCTGGCAGCATGAGTTTGTATTCTTCTCGATGGCTAAAGCACCTCTTCAGAGTCTTTCTCCCCCCTGAGGTGTTACAGTTGCTTGGTTGCGTCTCTGCTCTGTAATCAGTGGTTGTGACCAAGGAATGAGTGTTTAATTCAGGTGTGCTGGCTCAGCCTGTATAGGGTGATGGCAAGGCCTGTGGAAAATTCTGTAGAGTTTATTCCTTCAAATATTTTGGGGAGAGGCCAAGACCAAGAGTAGCCCTTGTGGTGAAGAATCATCAGGCATTTTGATGATTTGACAGAAGAAAGAGGGGAGGCATGAGCTTTGTTTTTTGTCACCTGTGCATGTGTGTATGTGTGTGTGTGTGTCTGTGTGTTTTCATCTATGTGTGTGTCTGTGTGTGCATGCATGTAAGTGTGTGTGTCTCTCTCTCTGTGTATATTTCTGGGACTGTGTTTCTCAGACATTACATACATACATCATTGAAAATCTTAATATTCAGAGTCTCTCCCTCAGAAGCTCTGGGATGAGGCTGAGGTCCTGCATTCCTTCCTCGGGCCAGGTGGCCTCTATGACCACCCTGATGGGCAGTGCTGCAAGGCCATGCATGTCTTAGTCTCTGCTTATTTTGGTACCAGTAGATCGGCCCCTCCCCTTCTTTACCTATACTCTCTGAGCTGCCATGTGGAGTCAGTTGCTATGCCTTTGCTGGATAACGGGGAAGCCTGTTTCATTTATAGGTGCAGAAAAATACATACCCTACAACCAGAACTTCCAGCCTCTAGTTTGCTATGATCTAGGAACAAGTGTGTACTATCAGCACACAACCCACTGCAGAACAGAAAGGCCTTTAAAAAGATTTATTACTTCTAAGTATTTATATATGTGTGTGTTTGTATAGGTGTGTACACGTGAGCATAGGATGCCCATAGAGGCCAGAGGCATTGGATCACCTGGAGCTGAAGGTTCAGGCAGTTGTAAGCCACAGGTGCTGGGAATGGAACTCATGTCCTCTCCAAGAACAGCTCCTAAGAGCTCAGCCATCTCTCCAGTCCCTGTTTTCAACTTTTCCCTGTTTCCCCAGAGCTCCCAGGTCCCCTAAGCTTCTCTCATTCTCCTCTTTCAGCTTGACCAGGGCTGGAAGCTCATGTGTGGCTGCCTGCAGAATCCTGTGCTGGATACAGGAGTGTCAGGGGAGCTGGGGCTTGCCGGGACTCAGAGCTCTGAGCTTGGGCACAGCACACTAGGCCCACCCTGTCTGCACTGGACACACAGGGTAGGAACAAGCCTAGCTGCAAAGATAGGAAAGTGGGTTCAGAGAGGAATTCTGAGGCTTTCTTAGGTTTGAAGAAATGAAGCTGTGGGAGAGGTTGTCTGACCAGCACATAACCTGTACTTTCTGTCCTGTATTATCAAAGTGGTTAGAGACCAAATTATAGAATCTGTCCAACACAAAGAGGTGTTTCCATGGACTTAAAAACATTTTTATGTAATAAATTTTTGACCTAGACAAAAATCACCACACACATACCACACACACACACACACACCCTGACCCCAGAGAAGGCTTGTGATCTTTCTGCCTCAGCCCCCTGGGGTTGGAATTACAGGTATGTGACACCAAGCCTGGAAACAAAATGCTTTATAAAAGGAGACAGTAAGTGACAATGACAGTGCAAAACAAAATGGGGGAAATAGATTAATGCCTTTGAAGTAGAATACAAGAAAGTAGAAGATGTGAAGGAATGTAAGGAATTGTTTTTTGTGGTCGAAATTCAAGGAATGATTTCAGAGATGTTTCTTTTGGCCTCATACGGAGTCCGTGTAGAGTTGCCCAGTGCCCACGCGGATTCCCATGCTGTACTGCATGCCCTGAGAACCCCACGTACCCCATTAGGATGAGGAGAGACCCTCGAGAAAGTTGTCTGGGCCACCCTCTCATCTCACCTTTCCTTGGTGCTGCCTTAAAGCTCCTGATAGCACCACAATCACTGGGCTGTACACAGTTTTAAACTCTGGCTTTTATTGAGGGTGTGTCTCACAAGTATTTTCCATTTGGTAGCTCAGCCTTGGTTAGCACACTTTTTACAGTTACATAGCTGATTTAACAACTTCCGTCTTTTGCAACATCTTCAATAAACATCAACGCAGGAGTTCCTTCCTTAAGTAGGGTTGTGGCCTATGAGAATGGAATCCCAGAAGTAGGAGTTCTAGTGTAAAACCTGTGAGCATTCTCTGAAGCTCTCGGTTGCCATTGCTAAGTTGCCCTCCCAAGGCCAAGTTGGTTCGCAAGGCGGGCGCCCTTTGTGATGTGGCCCTTCCTGTTTTCCAGCATCCTTGACAACATTAGTAACTGGCTAAAAAAAATAATTGCATCCACTTTAAAAGTCTTTGTAATTCTTCAGTTTCTAGAAATCTTTATGGTACTTTTTACACAATATGCTTAGTCTTTTGCATAATGTCCACATTCTTTGCTCATTTATTACTAGTTTGGATTTGGATTTTATGGTTTTTTTCCAACGATTTATTTATTTATTTATTTATTTATTTATTTATCTATTTTAAGTACACTGTAGCTGTCTTCAGACACAACAGAAGAGGGCATCAGATCTCATTACAGATGGTTGTGAGCCACCATATGGATGCTGGAATTTGAACTCAGGACCTTTGGAAGAGCAGTCAGTGCTCTTAACTGCTGAGCCATCTCTTCAGCATGAATTTTATGTTTTAAATTTAATTTCTGTAAGTGATCCATCACTAAAGGTTTTTAGCAGTAAAGGTATTGCAGTACTTGCAATAGTTTTGTGGATTCTGTTCCTAGTGTCTTCATAAAATTTTATAGTGTTTTTGTGAAGAGATCCAACACATTTTTTAGACATAGCTTTGTAGTTTATAAGTAGTTTGATACTATATTTTTATTGCCTTCTTAACCTATATAATGGTTTAAGTTCTAAAAATTCTAATTTTTGTTTAGATTATTATTGTTTTTATTTGCTTCTTAATGGTTAGAGAATATGGCTTTATACTATCTGAAATATCCTTGTAAATAGGCATATGCTGAATTTTTAAAACCTATGAATACTTATGGATATATTACTTTTAAACTATAAAATTGATATAAATCAGTTTCATCTTTTAAATTATGTTGTAATTCATCTCCAATTATATTTTTCTCCCAAGTGAAATTACAGTGTATGAGTATTCAGTGTATATGTGTGCATGTGCTTGTGTGTGTGTGTGTGTGTGTGTGTGTGTGT
>JADRCC010579705.1:0-17866 GCA_019843855.1 Hylomyscus alleni
CTCTCTCTCTCTCTCTCTCTCTCTCTCTCTCTCTCTCTCTCTCTCTCTCTCTCACACACACACACACACACACACACACATACAGAGAGAGAGAGACAGAGAGAGAGATAGAGAGATAGAGAGAGAGATAGACAAGTTGTATTCTTATACCTACATTTTAAATTTCTCTAATGAGGCTACTAAAAGAAAAAATACCAGTTGTTCCCTTTGTCATTTGCCCTCTGCTTTATATTTTTATATATTTTAACTAATTAATTAATTTTTATTTCTTTAATTTTACTTTTATGACCTCTCTGTTCATGGGCTTTGACCATCTTTATAGTATCAGACATATATTCCCTTAGATTTTAAATAATAAATCAGACACTTTATTTAAAAATTAATATCCGAAATTGTTTTTCCTTTTCTTGATTCCTAATACAGAGCAGGTTTGTTAAAACAAATTATTTAAGAATACACACATGTATGAGGTCAAGTGTTGTGGTTTACTCCTGTAATCACAGCCCTTTGGTGATGGAGTCAGGGTGATTATTGTGAGTAAAGGTTCCCTTGAACAAAATAGCAAGACCTTATTTAAAAAACAAAAAACAAGCAAGCAAGCAAGCAAGCAAACAAACAAACAAAAACCCACAGACAAATGGATAATAATTTAAGAGAAAAGAATGACATCTTGTAATTCCCACCCACTAGATAGATCAAGGCATTCAGATTCTATTGATATGTGATATATCTTGCTAATTTGTGTTTTAATAAATTATCTATAGTTTTTACTTATCTTGAAAAGCTACTCTGAATAGTTGGCATAGGTGCAATGCAGCAGTATTTATCAATGTCAAGTTTTAAGAATCACACAATTTTCATGTGCCCCGATTCAAACCTACAGTGTCTTTATAGGAAAGATTTAGTCTCGGTCTTCATATTCAAACTCTTCCTTCTCACCCAGGAAAGGCAGATTTGCGGTGTGATACCGAGACAGAGCTGTTCACATCTACTTCCTTTGTTAGTCTTTCCCAAACCTAAAAATCTCTTTTTAAACATTGTAAAGTTTTTCAAAACCCTGAGTGCTAAATATGCACTTATTAAATGTGTAAAAATAAGATCAAAGAGATACACTGTACAAAAGACCTCCTAGTTCCCGCCAGCATGGCCTCTTTGAAAATTTCCCATTGAAAATGTAGACTCTTGCCTACACAACGCTGACCTGGGGAGAGATCAAGCTCAGCAGATTCAGCTTCAAGGACAATGCGTTGAAGTACAAGGAAGAGTATGTCAAAAAATTATGTCATCTGGGACAGATGATTATTCTAATGATTTCCAGCAGAGTACCTTCTGGAATTTTGGTCTTTGTGCTTAAAAAATTATGCCTAACACCATTTTTTTGTTTTCTACCAATATTCTTTACCAATGTATACATTTTGATTTTGATACTGAGTTTTAACTTATGTCAACATGTTTTTTTAATTTAAAAGATGTAGTTAGTTATTACAATATGAAAATGAAATCCTGTCTGATTATTCATACTAAACACTGAAAAGAAAAAAAATGTTAATTCACACAGCAAGTGGATTAATAGTTATTTGAAGTAACAAATTAAGCTTGTATCTTAACTCACACAACTTGAAGTGAAATGTTTATGCCAAATTACTGGGGCACACCACATGCTACTTAGACTCATTTAAATTTTTGAGATGAGAACAAGTTCGTGTTTTGATGGAGCTATCTAAATAATTACTTCATCTGCATTTCACAGGCCATTAATGCAATTTTTTCATACCCACCACTCCATCTGTGTATACAACATGAGTTCATAAGGCAATTATCTGCTCTCTAATATGCCCCTTTGGGCAAAGGAAACAGATAAAGGAACCACTTGCAGCCATTTAGGAGCCCATTCTCTAACTGTCACCATTTGGGAGTCATCTGTCTTTTATCTTCTCAAGTTCTCTCTACCTATGGAGGCGTATCTAAGCAACAAATCAGAGGCAAAACTTTGTAACCAACTCTGTGAGGGAGTCTTTCATTAGAAGAGTCATCCTGGAAATTCAACAAATATAGCTGAAAAAAATGTTAAGTAGAAATGGGTGGCCCAAATAACTACTCACAAAGTTAGGAGGAAGGGACACTTCACTTCATAGGAAATATGTGTTCCTACTTAGAATATTTTATTAGCCTCTCCTTCAAGAAACACTGCCTGCTATAACTTATGAAATAAGTTTTGTTTGACTTTGTGGGTAGAGCAAATGAAGAGGAAGAAATGGATGTCAGAAAGAAAACCATTCCATGGTCTCCCATGAAAAGCCATCTACAGTATGTGAAGAACTTTTTCAGGACTACCTTTATATTTGAATGGTTTATTTTATATGACATCATTTAGATTAAATCCTATATTGTCTAGACATATATTCTGTATGGCCACTTAAGATCTGTGATGGTTGTCCACTAGACTTCTACAATTCTCAATCTGGATAAGGGACAGATCATAGATGAAGGGAGACCTATCCTAATTTAAACAGAGATAAGATGAGTGTAGATTCCCAGGTTCTTGGTATTAATTAAGACTATGCGTGCCCACAAATAATTGAATATTCTCAGTTTAACCCTCAGCTTGAACTTCGAAGCAATTTGACATCTATTAAACTCATAATTTAGCAAAAACTTATCATTTCACTCCATACTAGCATGGTATTTCTTTCTATGTGTTGTTGCTACTGGTTCCTTCCCCCTACCCCCAAATCCCTAATTCACACGCAGAAACACAGACACACACACACACACAAATAATTCATAGCTCTATAATATGTAGAATCACACTGAATGATACTAATCTGGTTGTCCTGGAGACAGACTTCCTAGTTGCCTTTGTCGGAAGATATACAATATTACTGCTCCAAATGCTATAAAAAAAAATGTGTTTTGTGTGTATAACCCCTTTTTTATTTTACTTTAATAATACATACCTTAAACATCATCTTATTTTAGCAAGCTTTAATGTTGTACTGCCAATTTCATTTCCAGTTTAATGAAATTTATTAAAAATATCCTGTGCTTATTTAAGTAATGGAACCAGTTCAACATGCCAGCTGCCATATTTCACTCATACAGTGACAGTAAGTAACTATTTTCCTGGGCAATGAAAGGGTCCTATTTCCCCTGCCGTTCAAAGCAATACCGGACTATTCCTCTTTTTCTGATAAACTGCCAGTCCGGGATGTATAGCTTTTATTTTCTTTTGTTTTCTACACGGTAAATGATGGTGGGCTTTATATTTCAGCATTATTAAAATTCCAGAAAATACCCTAAAGTGAAATTACACAAAGCTTCCCCAGTTCACTCAACTCTAAAGAGGAGAGGCAGTGAGTCTTTGTAGATTAAAAAGCCAGATTTGAGTCTGACCTCTAGAACCTACCAAGTGCATGTGCATGGAGTGTTATGCTCATGACCTCCTCACCTCTCTCTCTGTTTCTCACACACACATACACACACACACACACACACACACACACACACACACACACACGCATGCACGCACACACAAATACACACACGCACGCACGCACACACGCACGCGCACGCACGCGCGCACACACACACACAAACACACGCGCGCACGCACACACGCATACACACACACACACACGCACGCGCGCACACACGCATACACACACACACACACGCACGCGCGCACGCGCACACACACACAAACACACACACACACACACGCACGCACGCGCACACACACTCACACATACACACACGCGCGCGCGCGCACACACGCATACACACACACGCATGCGCACACACACACAAACACACACACACGCATGCACACACGCACGCACACATATACGCACACACACACTACATAAACTTAATAAAATTATTGTTAAAGAAGTCTGAAGAATAAATCTGACCCAGGTATAATAGAAAGACAAGCTCCCTTTCCATTAGCAGTAAGTTCCAGCAGTACACAGAAGAAAACCTTTAGACCTGATACTTCATGAGCAACATAAGCTACAACACCTTCATCCCCGTTTATTCCAACCCAAACACCATATTTTACTTGATGCTATTTTACTTTATTATTTTTTTTTGTGTGATGTCCAGGAAAACTTTATTCTGTGTAAGTTTCTCCAACTCTTCTATGGCTGAGTTGTTTTCGTTTTATGCTATTAAACAACAATTTGTTGAAGTCTCCATTTAGCAGCTACATGTTCTTGGATTAGATTGTTTGCCTGGTATGTACGGAATGCTCAGTCCATGTTCAGCGTTTGTATAAGAAAAGTGGCCATAGGCATGCGAAAAACAAGCTTTTAGAGAGCTATAGTCTTCAGGACTTGAGGGGAATAAACAGGTAACTGTTTTTGATTTGCTGTAAAATAAAAATAAATTGAAGGTCAAGTTTAAAAGCAGAGTCTTGGTTAATTCAGATGACAGGCCAAGGAATAGCAGTAAACTAAGATACAAACGAGTGAAAAAAATGAGTCCTATAGAAAGCGTGAATAAATGGAGGGATGAGAGATACTTCCTAGACACCTAGTGCTGGTAGAATAGAAATTACTACCAAAGCAGGAAATGGCTGGTTTTAAGTAGACCATGTTTCACTCTTTATTTTTAGGAATTCGACCGATGGGAAAGTAGAACAGCAACTGAAGTGAGACAAGTATATATGTGTCACACGTGGCTTCTGACCACGCTGTCTGCAGCCCATACAGGACCCTTCCTGTGTTATAGGGACACTTTCAAAGCAGGACTCTTCTAGGTCTTCACTCTTCAGGTCTCTACTTGCTAAGCGCGATTCAGCTGGAGGACCTCCATCCACTTTTTCTTCTTCAGCTTCACTGCTCACGTTTCAGACTAGATCTTCTGCCCACACCCATTCCGGCACCACCTTCAACACCTCCTTCTCTTCTACAGAAGATGTGGTTTCTCAGTAAATCACTTTACATCTTTCAAGGACTGTTATGGAAACAGTCTGAATTCAAGATTACATAAATACTTTGTTTCTCTGTGTTCCTAAAAGTCCTTTTGACTCCCCTATTGTTTCTGACCGTATTAACTACTTTTATACCACGGTGACGGAACACTTGACAGAAACAATTTAAGGGACAATAGATTTATAGATCCTAGTTTCTCGGCAAAACGTGTCGGGAAGACATGAAGGGGAGGCAGCTGTGTATGATACAGCGGAAGTGCAAGGAAGCAGTTCCGCACAGTGCAGCAAAGGAGGCAGTGCTAAGGGTTAGGATCAGGAGTGGGCACTGCAGTCAGAGGCCCACTCTGAGGGACCTACTTCCTATTGCCAAGCCCTTTCTTTTAAAGATTCCAAATCCTTCTAAATAGTGGCCCAAGTAAGGGAGGAAGCATTAAACAAATTAACCTGTGGAGGACATTTCACAGACAAACCATAATAATACGAGTGTTCATAAACACAAATTTAAAGGCAGTCATCGGTGCTATTTGCTCAGTGGAGTCTTATTTTAGCTTCAAAACTAGTGTCGTCTAGTGATTTCTACTGCATTTAAAAAGCTCAGCTTCCCTCTCTTCATGATTTATTTTCAGAGTTTCCATTTCCCCTGTATTATAGTATTTTACTAATATCTCACAACTCAAACTAAGACCAAATATGCTGTACGTAGATTTATGGCCTTTAAAATATCTAATATGCTAATTTACTCTAATATATAAAGACACTGAATATGTTAGACATTCAATTCACTTTAATGAAATATCTTCCCTTGATTTACAAAGCATCGAAATAAGTCTAAGATCCCTGTAATGGTGGCTCTGATATAGCTATGAAGATATTCTTTTTTAGAAGGGTTAGAGGAACTGAAGCCTTTTGAAAACAGTCCAATGGATTGCTTTTACCTGTGGAAATAAGCATAAAATGTTGGGTTTTGTCATGGAGATGTATTTGCTAAGGATAAATGAAAGTCATATGTGAAATTCTCAAGAGACTGGACTTACCTGGAAGGAGACCTTTGCCAACATTTCATTGTCAGATTTTGTAGTCAAACTGATGCCTGAGAATGTCAACACCAGGATTTGGTTTTGGACATTCACAAATATTCTCTTGATAGACAATTTACAAAATGAAGAATAAATACATGGAGATACTGATAAACTAAATATTATTTTGAATTTTGTCCTTAAAACTTAATGAGAACAGAGGTTTCAGGAAGAAAATGCTAAATCATAAACTGCATGCAAAAGAAATTTCAAGTATTATTTATATAAATTTCTGAAAATATTTTGAAATTTATAGTTAAAGATCACATTTAGACTCTCAGAGCAATGTCATTAATATTTATAATCGCCATTGAAATGCAGTCATGTCTCAGTCTGGAAGGGTTAGTTCTAGCTACACCCTGCAATATTGAAATATTTTTATGCTGGATTCCTTTGAATAAAATGGCATAGTATATACATATAACATATGTGACATACTGTATACTTCAGGTTATTTGTACTACCTAAAATACTGTAGGTCTCAGGTATGTATTTATTACTCTTTAGGAAATAATGACAAGTAAGGAGAGATATACATGTTAAATGCAAATGTGTTTTCTAAATCTTTTACATTTTAAGCTAGTTGAACCCACAAATGTAGGACCTACTCATACGAAACCTTGAGTGTCTATATGTAGATGTGAAATGGTGAGAATTATACTCTATAATTTAGAGTTAATTATATCGATATTATTGAGAATCCATTGTACTGACGAAACAATGGAACATACAAATTAAATATGCGCATTCTTGTCTCAGTGTCCACCATCTTGTTTTTCCATTTGCCTTTTCTACACTTCCAGCGGCATTGTGGGCCTTTTACTACAGGCGCCAGATGTATTTATCTAACATCACTGGCCAAAATTGGGGGTGCTTTTAAATAACAACATTCATTTTAGAACTGTTATGAGTTAACAAATATATCAAATGATAGAGATACTTATACATTCATGAAGGTAAGAGGAAATTTTTCTCTAATTATTCATTCAAAAGCCACCCAGAAAAACAGATCCTAAGATGAGTGGACCTTGAACAGTGTCAAATATCAATCCTCAGGACATGTAAGAGGCCACATCTCTGTAACAAAATTTATATTTTATGCATATAATTAGGATATAAATTAGGAGTGTGTTTGATAAATATTAGTAGTGACTAATTTCATACAATATGATTAGGGATCATTTAATTTTAATTATTTCTATTATCAAGCTTTTTAGCACAGAATTTGTTCAGATGTTTATTAAAAAAAAAAACACTGAAAAATTGCCTCTGAATAAGATGACACTCTGACTGTAGAAGATTTTATTTCATTATTACTCATTATTTGAAAATGATGTATGATTAAGTCTAACTACAATTGTGGAAAGTCACTAATGAATAAAAATGAAGAAGGAACATACATACAAACACACACATATGACTGGAAAGCCTTTCTTTCTGATTACTAGAGGTGTTACTTTTAATTTCTGGGCACTGAAATGATTGACAGCATTATTTCAGGTCATTACTGCCGCCATACACCAGTTAGAATAGAAATGCCCCACCAAATGCCCGTCAGCTGTCATAGAAAGATGATCTTTAAGAATTAGACAACATTGGAGATTCCGGGGCATTGGGTCTAGAATGTGTAATGGAAACACAGCCTCTGATATTAAAGCGACTGTGGATAGAGCCTCAGGATGGGCAGTGCTGCTAGTTAGCAGGCCAGCTATGCAATTTATTAGAAAGAGCTCTTATTGATTTTCTGACTCACAGTTCATCAAACATTCCAACTCATTAAATAGTCACAAAGCCTTTTCCTGAATTTAAGAGGTGCAAGTTTCTACTTATGTAGAATCCTTCTTTTGTGTGTATGCATGTGTGTGTGTGTTTACATGCCACTAATTTTCTAATCCCATCTTTCTTGTTTTATGTTTTATTTCTATTTTTGATCTCTCCAAATCTTCTTTTCTTTCCATTCTCATATCTATCATCCCACACTTTTTTGGCCAGGCTTTCACTATGTCTTTGCTCTGTCAAATCGATCCCATGGTTTATCTATTCTGAAGACTACAGCACATTCCTGCAACACTTATATTACAAAATCTGAAAGCTGTCTTACTTAGACTCTAGAACATTTGAAAACAACCCTTGTTCTTCCATTCCTCGCTTCATCTTTGTGAACAAACATTCTACCCTCTGCTTCTAAGTTCAGTTGAGTTCAGATTTCACATGTAAATGAGATCACAGTGTTTGTTTTTCTGGTTCACCTCACATATAATAAATAATAGTGCAATGCATGTTTTAAAATCAATAAGCAAGAATTTTAATATTTTCATCCTACTAAAAAATGATGTCTGGCCTCACAGATTTGTTGTTAAAATGCCTAATGTTCAGTTTAAGAACTGTTGATGTAAGTAAGCCCAGGAATAATATTGCCTTTGAGGGAGACTTATATCAGACTGGGGATCCTGGGGTGCCCAATCATACCAATATAGTTAATGATCAAGTTAGTCAAGACTCTATTCCAGAAAGCAAGACAGGAAAATAGAGGATATACGTAATGACAAACCTCGGGCTTCATATATACATGCTCCTCTACTTACTGAAGTGGACACTAAAATACAAATATCAGAAATAAATTGAAATAAAAAATTATTAAGAATATCATTTAATGGACTTGACAGGTAGGTTTGACTATCAGTCAACAGAGTAAATCCATCAAAGCATCACATTGTATCACAACAACATAACAATATATAACAATGTTATATTATGATTATATAATAAACCATTACTATAATACATATAAGTGTGTATGTATGTGTGTGTTTGTTAATTTAAAATAAAAGACAAACAAATAAAACTCTGTCTAGATCTGAAGACTGGTATCTATATGCTTTGTAATCAGAACAAGCTTTAATCCTTTCACCAAATTGTAATCACTTCAAAATAACTTCCAATTACCCCCTCTATAAAATTCTAACTATGTTAATAATGGTCTTGCATACATTCTTTCCAAATATTAAAATTCTCCCAGTTTAAAAGACCCTAAAGAATTGTCTCAGAGCCGCAAGCTCTTTCTAGTCAGTGTGCACAATGATTAAGCAATTATCTATGACAATTATGCATGGTTTGCATAGGAAATTCTTTTGCATTGCCCTGCACTGTTATTTAAATCCTTCAGAGTGAGTTACCTCTTCATGTTTGTGTGTCAGTCAGACAACAGTTTTACAGTAGTGATCTTTGACTTAGGGTATGGAACCATGAATACTTTAAGAGAATGGTCTCAGGATTCTAAAATCGCACACAGATTTTCTCTAGTAGGATCTCCACAAATATCTAGCCATAAGAAAAGAGGAAATTTACAAAACTCCAAAACCAAAGGAAGTCACAAATATCAAATTTCTAAAAGTTTTCTTTATTGCATTACAGTGTCTGTTGCTTCCTCCACCTGACACATTAGCTCTGACAAGTATTTTTTTTTTTTGTAGTTATGACAAAGGCTCCTACATTGACCTCAGTGTTTCTCTGATATCATTTGGGTCTAATTCTCCAACCCCAGTCCAGTTCAGACCCTGGATGGGTTTCAGGGCTCTTCTCTACACTCTGACCTCGGCTTGTGACATTAGGTTCTTCTTAGTTCTCCACAGGGTTTGTTGTGCTTGCTCTTTGGGTTTCAGTGAAACTCTCTTACTTTCAGTCTAAATCCCTCCCATTGCTTTTTTCCCCCCAAACATCCTCTGAGGTGATTCTCAGCATTTATCAGAGATCTTACTCACTTGGGTGGTTATATAATGTCTATATTTTCCTGGACACTGAGCCTGTGAGCAAAGAAACTGTCTATTGGCGTGTCCAACATAAAGGGAAACTTCACAAATTTCTGAAGAGCATATTGAATTTTACATTGATCCTAAAAACAAAACCATGGTTTTTTGCTTTGTTTTTTTCTTTGTTTACAATAAGGTACCTCATGTAAATCGTGCAACTGAAAACAGGACCTCATTTGGGAGGGGTTTGGTCCCATATGCAGTGAGAGGCGAGACAGAAACCATAGTGTACTATTTCAAGTTCCAGGAAAATGCTTCTTTAATCATCTTTAATATCTAAATACCTATTGGCAGAATGATAATGAAGGGAGCATGCTGAAATTCCTGTTTCAATTCAAGCATCATTAATCAAAATTTAATGTAACAAATTAGCTGCACCGAGCTTTAAAGCCAGCTTGCTTCCATGTCTCTCTCCGTATGGTGCAGATAAGAATGTCAGAAGAACAGATGATGGAGTACCTATTCATTTTTAATTTCAGAACTTTAAGAAGAAGGGACCTGGTCTTTCTTTCAATCATTCCCCAAAAGACAAAACAGTAAAAATTAAACATTATACCATTGACAGTTACGAAATACTTAAGAAACTTAATTCCTCTTCAGTACCTTTATAAATGAGCGGTTTCATAGAGTACTTAGATGAATCAGTCACCATAATCATTTTCTTTATACAAGACTATTATTCATCCCGGATGCAAAGATCCACTAAAATAAAATAATTGACAAAGGAACTGCATCCTAACCTAGTTGGTCTTCCTCTCAGAAATATCATTAAGGAACACTTTAGTGGGAGATTATTTCAAAAGGGCCTTTCGTTGTTGCAAAATCTGCTTAAAATAAAGCAGGAGCTGTATATGGGGGTTGCACGACACTCTTCTGTTGTTTGAGAAACTGAGGTGGGAGAAATGGTTGACCTCTCGTGAGTTCATTACCAACCTGGGACGCACAGCAAGGATCAGTTCTCAAAAAGAAAAAAAAAAAGGTAGAATGAAGGTCAGGCAGGCAGTACCAGTGCAGTCACCCCCAAATTTATTGTCAATAACTACCAAAGCAGAGGCTTACATGCTACAAGGTAGAAGAAGCATACAGCAGTCACTAAAGAGATACGTTTAAATTGATAGCTATACAAGGTATGTTTACAAAATAAGGTAAGGTAACCTAATGTGATGGAAGATTATCAATCTATTAAGATATCCAAGTTAACGACAAAACGAATGATACCCAGTCGTTAGGATTTCACTGTATACTATTTAATAAAAAGAGACAGAAATACATAGCTTTTCAGACAATTATTCCACGTTTACATGGAAAACTGCCAACAGGAAATGAGCAATTCAGTATCCCGTGGTTTAAATGCTACTCTCAACAGTTTAATAGCTATTATTTGCATGCAAACTACATACATTACAAATATTGAATCACTGCTTCCAAAGATTATTTTGTGAAATATTTGGGATTCTAAAATCCAAATGTCTTTTTCCATGCAGCAATAGAGCGATTATTTATCCATAATTTTCTATAGAAATAAGATATCCATAATGGGTCCCAACTAAAGTAAAATATTAAAGAATATTTATGAGATGAGTGCGAGAGTAACATGTCTAAATCAAAGTCAAAGAACCATAAAAAACATTAAAGATTGCTAATGGACAAATATAGTCAACATCTGGGAGGATACACCAGGATGAAAAGAAATTTGGATGTTTCACAGGAGCAATGAAGATTAGATTGTTACAATCATAGGCAAATGCACACTAAATCTAGATGCAACTTGGAGAAAAACTATTATTATAATATAATATCTAATATCTAATATATAAACACATCAAATATTTTTGACTTCATATGAAACAAATAATATGGTAAGTTCCTTTTTACATTAAATCAAGGTATTATCATAAAGGAAACAGCAAGATTTATTCATTTATAGGAGTAAATGATTAAAGGCTCATTTTAAAAGACAAATATCCCCTTGAACATGAGCCAAAATACATTGCAACAAAGAGTAAAAATCTTTGAGATTTCATGATCTCCTATTGCTAAAATAGAGTCTCCATCTCTCTCTGACTCACATATATTACTTTACAACAAGATAATGTGAAATGTGAAGCCTGCATAGCCCAAATATCCAAGTACACTAAAGAAGCAGCTGTAGCAAGACTGCCTGCATCTTCCTTGGACGGTACCCAGCAATTCCTTGAACTGAACAGAGTTGACCTACTCAATATATATCCACCATAGACCAACATCAGGCTAGGCACTGAAAACGCAAAGTCCTTACCTTTAAAAGGACAACGAGTCACACAGAAAGTACTGGCTTGATTTCAGTGTAATGTTACTAGAGGACATGCTGCTGGATGCGGCTGGACACTATATCTCTGAGGCAGTAAGAAAAGCCTTTCTGGAGGAAGACATAATGGTACAGCTAGCCTTGATGAACACAACAACCCAGGAACACTGACTATGGGATGCATGAAAAAACTGAATGCATTTTGCTTATTAGAAAAACGGAAAGAAGTTCAAAATAGTAAGGTATCAAGGGGGTGGGAAGAGATCTGAAATAAGGTTGCAGGTACAGTTACCTAAGTAGGTTGGCATTGGAGAAAGGTCACCTACAGCACTGCAAAAAGATTCACAAGATCTTTGATGGAACACTAAATATACAATTATAACATACTCCATTAAGTATACCTCCAAAAAATCTTGTAAGAAGTGGTAGTTTTAAAACTATTCCAAATTCCTTCAAGATACAAGATAACAACCATATGAGCCCTTTCTTCCAAGACTTGTCCATGATGAAAATTGCCTTTCTAATCCAATCAATAAATGATCCACTAAAACACATATTGCTTTCACTCATTTTAATGTCTCATATAATTAATACAGAAGACATTGAACATTTTATGCCTTGTCTTTCTTAGTCTTTTCATCAAAAGGCAACACACAGGTTTCTATGAGAAAGAGTAAAATGTCAAAAGACTGCTTAAGAATATATTAAGACAAGTGATACTAGTAGAATGGATTCCTGAATGCCCTGTTTTGTTATCAGAGGCAATAGCATTCTTGACTTTTTTCTTCCAGGCTATGCTCCGTGTGTAAAGGTCTCATTGGCTATTTGAATGGCAAAATCACTGTTGGAAGATTTTATACATGTTTCCTTTTAAAAGTAAGAAGCCATTAAAGTGCACTGACCCAGAACTTATTTGTAGGATATCATGTATTAGGAGACCCATGGTTCCCTCCAAATCACAGGATCCCTAGCCATTAAAGGCTTCAGCATAACAGTTTGTTACCTTGTCTGTCTTTGGCTGCAGGAATTCCTGGGAGATGCGGGTACCCTGCATTAAATATCTTATCCAGAGCAATCAGTCCCACTATGTATAGTTCTTGGTTGGTGGTTGTGCTCTGGGAGCTCTGAGGGTACTAGTTAGTTCATATTGTTGTTCGTCCTAAGGGGCTTCAGCCCCTTTGGTCCTGTGTATAGTAGAGGATTGCCAAGTCGGTCATCAATGGGAGGAGAGGCCCTTGGCCCTGTGAAGGTTCTGTGCCCCAGTGTGGGAAAATGACAGGGACAATAAGTGGGAGAGGGTGGAGTGACAAGCAGGGAGAGAGGGGAGGCAACAGGGGTGTGTTCTTGTTGTTTTTCTTTTTCTTTTTCTTTTTTTTTTTTTTGGAGGGGAAACTGGGAAAGGAGAAATCATATGACATGTAAATAAAGAAAATATCTAAGAAAAAAATATATCTTATCCAGTTCTCTACAATGTAATTCCCTGTTCTCCAGACAAAATCTTTTTTTTTTTTTTTTTTTTTTTTTTTTTTTGGTTTTTGGAGACAGGGTTTCTCTGTGTAGCCCTGGTGTCCTGGAACTCACTCCATACACCAGGCTGGTGGGCACAGCAATCTTTAGGGTAATATGCCAATCTCTGGATTGAGATACAGATTCATTTTATCTGATTTCAAACAACTTGACCATATCCAGCTACAACAATCGAAATTTTGTTTCAATTTGTTTTCTCCTCTACTACTCTCTGAGACTGGGAGGACTTGCACTGAACCAGAAGCACGTCTTTTGGCTTGGCAGGCTACCCCGTGAGCTCCAGATCCCTGCCATTGCTAAGCTAAGATTCTAGATGCCTAGCTTTTTACATGGGAGCTTTAACTTAGATGTTCTTAATTGCACCTCTCCAGCCTCCATTATCAAAGTTTAACAGCAGATACAATTCTAGTCAATAGAAATTGGTTTTCACTGCACCTTAGCTTAGCTAGCTGATCTATTGATGTACTTTGAATAAGACTGCACCAGGAAGAAGCACCCCAACAAGGAGTGAAAAGTCTCACTATCTGCTTTGTTCATTTGTCCACAATAACATTAAATACACACATCAACTGATACTGTCAAATGAATGCGGTTGTACACAACTAGAAGTATATGTTTGAACTTAGAAATTACTTCTTTCAATTTATTCTGCTAATACTTCCTAGTATCTCATAGAACTGATCTGTAATGGATAACACATTGCAAAGGAAATGACAATTTTCTACATTGGAAACTCACAATAAATTAACCACACACCAGGACAGGTCCCATGTTCAGAGGAAATTACTGAACACAGAATGAACTTGGTATTTTTGTAGACATGTTGTTGCACTTTTCTTTGTTTGGGCATTTTGGTTTGTTTTATTGATCTTTCTTTTGCTTGTTTAATTTTTGTTTTGTGGAATATTTTTGTGTTTCTTTTTCTTTCTTTCTTTCTTTTTTTTTTATTGAGAGAAAGAAATTTGCATTCTTGTGGAATATTTTTGTGTTTTTTCTTTTTCTTTCTTCTTTTCTTTTCTTTTTTTTTTTTATTGAGAGAAAGTACATAAAGTTGGATAGGGAAGAATGTGGAGGAGAACCTGAGAGGAATGGAGGGAGAGGACACACGGATAAAATGCATTGTATGAAATATTTTCAAGAAAAAGATTGATAAAAACCAGTAGATTCATGGAAATACAAGTTTGTTTGTTTTTTCCAAACAAAGAAGCAGAACTAAATCACAAGGTCACGAGATCACTTAAGAACAGTCATCCGTCATCTTTACATTTTCTCTCCTCTTTCCTTATTCCCTCTCTATCCCAACTTGTTTGTAATACGAGTTTAGAATCTATATAGCACAACTCACACTCCCCTCAAAGTCATGCTTGGTTTATGTTTTTAAAGAACATACTATGTTCTTAATATAAGGTTACTTAATGTATATGGTATTTCATTTTTCATTTTTTTCTGTGGTTGTGCATTGCTATTAACTTTTAAATTTTTACAAAAGATAGTATATTCTATTTCTGTTTTTACTAAATAGGAAATCAAACACTTCATAGTTAGGTTTTATAGCAAGTTCTGCCGCTCCGGGGCAATTACAGTTAAGATAAATACAGAGAGAAACTGAATGTTCTATGACTGCAGTACCTTGAATACACCATTTGGAGATTATTGCCTTATGCCATAATTCCACTTTTACAAAATTCAATTTGCACAGAAATTGTAAGTGATAAATATTTAAAAATATTACACCAGGGCTCTGCCGGTATTGCATTATGCTAATACAAATTTGATTGGTGCAATGCCATGATTATTTTAAATGTGGGAGGAATATAATTCCAGCTAGGTTTTAGGTACATAGAAATGTGTTTAAAATTTTATTTTATTACCAATTTTTTTTGAGAATCATGAACTATTAATTCATGCATCTCATTTCTATATTTCTCCTTCAGTATAATTTAATTATCACCTCATTTTAAGAGTATTACATAAATATCTCTTAGTGTTGGCTCTTTGGCATTTATATGCATTTAGGTTTTGGTTTTGTTTTGTTTTTGTATTTGTTTTTTTTTGTTTTCAATATATAACTCTTTTATTGTCTTTTAAGAGCCCACAATGGACTTGGAATCAGGGTCTTGTTTCTGGAGCTGGGTAACTTAGGTCTTACTTGTCAGCCTGGTGCGCTGTTCCCTTCTCAGACACATAGGTGCCATCCAAAGACTTTCTGATATTCTCATTTTTTAACTGCTGTAGCTTGTTGAATCAGAGCCGCTGAGTTTGAAACAAGTTCAATATCATTTCCTTCAAGGATTAATCCATCCTTCTGAGCTTGGGAGACAGAACACGCAATACCCTAACCCTTCGGATCTATTTTTCACCCAAGAAATTTCAGGTTTCAACCAAAGACCCATTCTCCTGAATATGGAATTTGATGGGTAAATGAGCATCATCTACTAACGCAAGCCCAGCTTAGCTGCTTTGACCGTGTTCTGAACACGCCCGCAGATGGTTCTGACAGTGGCCAGTTCCTCTCTGTTACCCCTCCATTTGTCAACCCAGAGCCTCTTCTTTTCCTTTCTGAGGAGACTCAGCTCTACATTGATTAATGCCCCTCTTCAGAGCTCCCTTGGGCCTGTCACTGTGACCATGAGTCCCTTCAGAATGATGTCCACATTTTCTGGAATGTCCACAGTCTGACTGGTGAGAATGGTCTGCATTCTCACAGTAGCTGGGCAAAAGGAGCTGCTTTTGTTGTTTTTAGTGTTTGTTTCTTGTCTTTGTTTTGGGAGTTTTGTTTATTTATTTATTTATTTTTTGAATAAAGAAATCTGTAAATGTTGTTAATTGCTGGACCTTCTCTCCAGACTACCGATTTAATGAGAATTAAAAGCGGCCGAAAGGACGTAAAGTACAGAAGAGACACTTGCCACCAGATTTCTGACATTACTTGAGCATCTGACTCTACCATGACTTTAGTCCCTGAACTTTTCAGTAAATGTCAGTTAATCTTTTCCCTTGTTTAAGCCGTTTTTAGCAATGCACTGAAATAAAAAGAACCTGATAAAAACTTAATTTGTTACAAAGGACACAGCCATTATAGTTAGTCTGCCCTCATGGGAACTATAGACACTTTAACTATATAAATTGACAGTATAACTATTTTATACATTTAGATCTTTAGATATTTTTCAATTTATTGATACAATCATTATAGACACAAAAATCTGAATTACAAAGCACTGATGCATTAAATTCTCAAACCATTAGATAATTATTACACAATGAGACTCTTCAAAACAAAATTTCCAACAATCCGTAAAAGCCTTTATAAATACCTTATGTTCTATAAAACTAATGTATTAAAGGACCAAAATAAACATGTTGATTAGTCTTCTGTTCACCTACATTTAAAATTAGCGTTAATTAGGTTACTTGGTATTTTATGTACATCTTATATAATACATTAAGGACTTAAAATCTTCTAAGCTTAAATCGGGATGACGATGTTAGAGCATTTCCCCAAACCACCTGAGAGAGAGAAAGAGAGAGAGAGAGAGAGAGAGAGAGAGAGAGAGAGAGAGAGAGAGAAAGGGAGAGAGGGAGAGGGAGAGGGAAAGGGAGAGGGAGAGGGAGGGGGAGATTTCTGAATATACTAAAATAAAATTGTATTTTTACAAAGTAAATAAAGTAATTTAGAATTTAATATGACAAAAATTAATCATACAGCAAGAAGAATTACAGTAATAGAAAAGCTGACATATAACCAACTTAAAGCTAAAACAATCAAATTCCACAAAAAGTAATGGATTTTAGCGAGGCAGATACTTCTATTCAAAGTATTCCACATATAGCCTTATGGTAGATAGGAACTTGGTTATGAAAACACATTTGGCTCATCCTATTTTTTGAAAAATAAGATAGTGCTGGAATTAAAGATCAAACAAACTGAGTAATGTACTTTTCTACAAAAATTGCATTTTCAGTGATGATTACTCTATTGAGTAACTGAGACTGATTATTAGCCAACAAGCCTGATAGAAATTAATTTTGAATTATGCTTCCCTTTTCAACTTTTACTACACATGAACATAAAATACTTTTAAGCTAAGAATTCACAATACAAAAGTGGTAGCTTTTTATCTTCAATACTTCAGAAGAAATTTTCAGATATGTTTAATAATCTCAAATATATTATAACTGGGATAAACTGGGGACACTTCCATTTGAAAATACCCTGAGTCCTTTGAAATGG
>JADRCC010579709.1:0-13558 GCA_019843855.1 Hylomyscus alleni
AAACCCAAATTCCCTCTTGGCACCTTGATTAAAATGAAATGAACTGAAGCAGCCAAAGAGATTATTTTATTCAGATGAGTGTTATTAGCCTTTCTGGCTTATTTTCTTTATTATGCATTTTGCTGATGCTGACAGAAACAGACGAGCTCATAGAGAAAAAGCAGCAGCGGATTTGTGGTCTGACAGTGCCGTGCATAAAATCAGACCCTTGCTGACCCAGATAAGCCAGAGGATGGATTGGATTTGCTAGGGAAGCTGTTAAAAGGAGGGGAGAATTTAAAAATTAAATCGCCAAGGCAGAAACTGACTTAAAAAGATTTCGCCTGGAATGGCAGCTGCTGGCTGTGCGACACAGTAGTACAGTGGCAGCCTGGAGGTACCTTCCAAAGATAGGCAGGCAGGCCGACAGGGGTGGGCACACTTCTCTGGATTTTATCACAGCTGTGGCTTCAGCTTTGCCAACAATGAGATCAGAGTACGAGAGCTTAGAGACAGGAACAGAGAGGTACCCAAGGCAAAACCAATATACACTAAGAGTGAAGAAATAAGCTTTCAAAATGTCAGGTTAGGGCCATATGCTTGCCTAGACAGACAATTAGAAAGGATTCAAGAAGCCGTGTATGTGCCTTACTCAAAACAGTCTAACTGTCCCTTCTGATCAGGTCTGGGGAAAGAGCTATTGTGAATGGGATTTTTTAGTCCCAGGGAGCTCAGCTATAACTTTTGAAAGAGGCATACCCAAGAGCTGAGAGCTTTAGAAATTTACCTTTTTCTTTCTCCTTCTTTCTCTTAAACTGTTCAAGGTGGTGAAACCCACATCTTGTTTATTCTGCTCTCACTGTCTGTCTATGTGTAACTGTTTACACATAGATATAGACAAGCCCACTGAGAAAGCCTTATGTGACTGAATTAGAAGGTCGGCTAATCACAGCCTTCTTTATAGCTTCTGTAGCCCTGGGGCCTTCCCCTTCTTTACTCCACTCTCCTTGGATACTATATGTATTCTCTTAATACTGGAAAACATAAAATATGATCTAAATTTCTAAGTCATCCATAGAAAGTCATTTGAACATTAGACAGACCCATCTCAAGGCACACTGAAATACGCAGGGATCAATACTAGGCATAGTTTATGCCTACAATCCCAGAATTTGGGAGGAGGAGGGCAGGAGGATTGCTGCAAGTTCCAGGCTAGCTAGACCTATACAATGATACTATGTCTCAAAAAAAAAAAAAAAAAAAGGCACTAATCATATCAAAAGGCTTGAAGTACAAACACTCAACAGAAGTAAAATAAAGGACGGGAAAGACATAGTAAGGATATGAGCAATAACCAAAGAACACAAGATCATGTGGCTTCTCAGTGAAAAAGCTTACAACCACCACTATTACATTTTCAGTTGGATCCATGTGTTCTATAGAAAGAACTGTGAACAATTCTACAATCAAATCTTCAGTTTTTCCTTTTCTACTTAATTAAGATGTCACCAGAAGTCCTGTAAGTAATGACAACAATATAGAGAAAACTACAGATGTGTTAGCATATTTTTAAAATAAATAAAACCTTGAAAGATGACTGAGCCATACTGTCTGGCTTACTATTGGTGATTTAGGCTAGGGAACTAAATATCTATGTGTGCCAAAATAGAATGGCAGGATTCTGAAATCCACACATTATTTCAAAGCATCAAATGTTCCCTTTAGGAGCAGGCATCTCACAGGCACAAGTGCAGAAATTTGATCTATAGCCAGCAAGTGACTGATTGCCAGCCAGCGGAGATAAGCAGCATGCTGAGCACTAACAGCCTGTTGGTAAGAAAGGGCATCCACAGGACCCCTCCCTTTCCTGATGCGTGTCCTTGGGATAGGGAGTCCTTACTCTATGGCTCATGGTAACAATGAGAAAAGCAAACCCAAAGCTAAGTAGAACAAAGCCATGCAGTCCTCAGAGCAGCTTCATATGTCATTACTATTTCCCATGTGCTGTTGTCTCATGTTTATTCTCTGAGTAGCAGCCAAGTGACTGAATTTGTATCCTCTTTGGCTTGTGCACTCCAAAGTCAGGCATATTATTAGCCAGGTTACTACTTTATTAGTGAAACTTTAAAGGGCTGGGTAGTATAAGGATGCCCTAGTCAGTTTCCAGGTTAGTAGGTCAAATTTTGAGTTCAGTTCCTTATGGAATTTAGATGAATAATGACTATCCCAGTGAGAAAGTACTCTGTCTAAAGCACCCTAAGACCCAGATTCAGCTCTGCTACTCTAGTCAGGTAATCTTAGTAAATGACAAATGTACTGTGGCCTTCATATTTTCTTTTCTTGTTTAAAAGTATAAATGAAAACAACAGACCCAGTGCCTAACTCATCTGACTCCTGTTAAGATTAAATCAAACAAGCTGATGTCCATTAAAAAGCTTTACTCACAGGAAGTGTTCTTCAGCCATGAATCAGTATCATCAATACTTATTACTTTAACAACTGTTATTACTACTTGACAGCCACTCAATGAATCTATGCTCTCACAACATGACTTCAGTGGAGTTGTAATTTTCCTAAAGACAAACACATTTTAAACTTCTCAGATCTTCTCTTAAGTACTACAATGAATATGTTTTGTACATTTAGATCATGTCAGTGCACTAAATAAGAATATGTCTTATCCACTGCTCATTACGGTTCTGTGTTCTACTTTGATCCTTTTAGCTGCTTTCAAATATGGCCATTTTCCTCTGTAAGTTTTGTACAGTTAAGTGTTTTCTATGAACCTAATGAATGAGATGTATTCATTTGTGACAAAAAAAAAAAAGAAAAGAAAAAAAGAAAAAAAAAGAATATATCTTATCATCTGGTTCTAGGGAAATTTCAAGCTTAGTAAATCCATTGCATCCAACCTTGCCCAGACTTGAAAGGAGAAAAGTTTGAAGTAGAAAGAGGAAAGCCAGAGGGTACAAAAAATAGAATCATGCAATTTCAGAAATAGAAGGGACTTTCAAGATGGTGAAGAGTCTAAACCAAACCCATCATTTTCCAGGGGAGGAAAATGATACTCAGGGATCTTGAGGTCACACAAATAGTGGTGGAACAAGACAAGAGCCCAGGTCTCTTGACTGGCAGCCATTTTCTTATTTCATTGTGGTAGTGGCTACATTTCAATCAGAAAGCCTTAGTGTCTACAAAGACCAAGTGCTGAAAGAGTTAATGGACAATGCTTAGCTGCCCAGATCATGGAGCTATTCTAAGACAACACATAACAGGAATACCAAGGGTCCATGAACCCAGAGGGAGCAAAGCTGCTGGTGACTAGCGGCGCCAGGAAACATGTTGACACACTGCATGTGGTTACACATGAAAGGCAAGTGAAGAGAAAACAGTCTTGAATCCCACCCATTCTAATTTGGGACTGGCTCTGGGCACCTACTGGAGGGTTGTGCCATACCCGGCCACTCTGTAAAAGGTCCTTTCAGTTCCTTCATTCTCACTCTGTGGCTTCAGTTAAAATGTTTTCTGCTGTATAAGAACCACAACAGACATTTTAAAACCAGAACTGTCAGGTCTTAGTAGGTAAGACTGGCAGGCACTGGAGATGATCAGGGGCACTCTGAAATGGGAGATTCTCCATCGGGATTTGAATCCTGTTATCTACTATTTCCAAGCTAGTATGTGAACTGAATCTTTAGACAGCCAGGCTCCTAAATTCCTACGAGAGCCTTTTTTCTAAGTGACCCCAAATCACCTTGCAACAGAATCACCTGGAGTGCTTGTTTAGACTGTGAGCTGGGGTAGTGCCCAGCAACCTTCCTTTTACATAAGGAGTCCCGGTAATTCTGCACACTTCGAAAACACTTTAGAACTAATGTTCTTAGAAATAGTTTTCAATCTATGTGATACAAGTCACTAATGTAGCTGAAATAATAGATTTAAAACTAGTATTCTGTTTCCCAACCTCTAAAATTCAGAAAACAGTAGAGCAGAACACCAGAACATAGCAGAAAATGTCCTGGGGCCGTCAAGATGGCTAGTGTTTAAGAGTGAGTACTGCTCTTGAAGAGGACCTAAGTTTGGATCACAGTACTCTTGTCAGGCAGCTTACAACCACCTACAACTCTAGCTCCAGGGCATCCAATCTCCCTTTTTGGCTTCCATGGGTACTATATTCATGTGTACATACCCACACATAGACACATTAACTCAATAATAAATATTTTTAAAAAGAAAATATCAGTCTATTATTGTACATAGCAAAATTTGTCTTTGTTTTTGAAAGGGTTGTCCCCAGCTAATAATATAAATGTACGTTGCCTTGTATTTCTGTTCTTTTTGTTTTGCTTTGTTTTGTTTTGTTAGTTGTTTTAAATAGGGTCTCACTATGTAGCCCAGGCTAGCTTAGAATTCATGTTCCCCTGCCTCAGTTTCTCCAGTATATGATTACAGTTGTACACAACCATGGCTGAAACATATGTATATTCTTATGAGTAGACCTGTGTATTCCAGCTTAAAATAAAATTTAAAAGTTAAGCCAATGGTCCTAAATTCCAGGAGATAATCAGATATCCCAGGTCCTTTTAAGAATCTAAAAAATTTTCCTCAATGTATTTTCTTCCAAAAAATGGAGTGAAGAAGAAAGGAGGAAAGAAAAAAAAAAGGAACTGAGGGAAGGGGCATTGGGAAGATGACTCACTGGATAGGAAGGGCCCTGAGATCAGATCCCAGCACACACACAAAGCTAGGCAGGGTGATGCGCATCTACAACCTCAACACTGGGAAAGGGAGAGGCAAGTGGGTCCTGGAAGCTTGTTTAGCCAGCTAGTCTAGCCAAAAAATCAAGCTCTAGGTTCACAGAGAGACCTTGCCTTTAACAAACAAACAGACGAATCAGGTAGCAAGTGATAGAGAAAAACACCTAACATTGATCTTTAGGCTTCACACCCCATCTATAGAGGTGACCACCCCACCAACACCACACACACACACACACACACACACACACACACAGAGGAATCAGGAGGAGAGAGAGAAATTAAGGACAAATCTCCTAGCTTCCGTGCTCATTCCCCAAGAACCTCTTTTCAGGACAATCCCTACAGGTATTTAGTGTTCTGGTCCCAGCAGCCAGCCCAAGTTGACCACATTTTGCTCCCTCTTCTTCCTGACGCTCTACAGCTGACAACCGCTGCCTTTGCCGTGCATCTGTATGATGAACAGCTCCACTATGTTGATTTCTTCTATTTACAGTGACTAGAAATGCTGAGTTAGACAATCTCCTAAAGAACATGAGAAGCAAGTGGTTGGCAATTTCCAAGAAGAAAGATTTTGAAAATAATGATGTGGGCACAATGTTACTTGTTTCCTAAGTGACACCTTGTTATCTATAGGAAGTCTCTACACACACTTGGCAAGGCAGGCATGCAGCGGGAGGCTCCCTTCTACATCCCTATGGATAAAATCAATAGGAGAGTACTTTTGTTGTTAAGTGGGCGACTTCTTGATCACTGAGAGCTGAGCCTCATCTCCTATATGACCAAAAGGACATTAAACAAACAAACAAACAAACAAGCAAACAAAAAGCCCTAAATAAAAGATTCAAAAACCAGCAAAATTAGAAAAAATGCCAGCATCTCCAGCTTGGTTGTCAATAGTATGACACTATTTACATAATGGTTTAAATCCATTAACATAGGGTGAAAGCTCTGGGAACTAGCCTTTGCTAGAGGAGGCATACAAAGGAAAACTGGAAATTGGTAAAGATTATAAGGGAGGTGGTAGGGGAATAGAAGAATGGAAGAGGAAGTGCTGCTGAGAACTAACCCCCCCAAACTATTCTACAATGTCCTGATGCTTTTTAGTAATTTGTTTTCAGGCTGTAGAAACCAGCACAGCCTCTGAAGCTTGGAGCCCATCTGTTTTTGAACTTAGGTTGCAGAAGATTCAGAACAGCTGGAAACAGCAGCACTGACCAGGTTACAGTGATCTGGAGGGAAAAGAAAGAAAAGGAGTGTGTGGGAGGTAGAGGGATGAGGGTTAAGTAAGGCATAGGAAGGAGGGTCCAGAAGCCATCCTCAGAAAGGAAGATAGCCAGGTTAGAATTAGCGTAAGAGTTGTTAGAGAAGGCACTGTGTCTCAGGGAAGAAAGCTAACAAGGAAAAGTAAGGGGGCATCAGAACACGGAGTGGCAGGGAGTCCATGGAAAGGTGCCTACGCCAGATCAAGACTGCAAAAGGTCCTCCATCAAGCCTGTGACAGGGGCCACTGGTAAACAGTCTACACAAGCACAGCACAAGCCTGAGATTAAAAGCTGAATTCTGGCTCTGGTTTCCTGAGTGTGTAAGAAGTGACTGCCAAGAATGAGAGGGAGAATAGAAGCAGGGTCATCCTAAAAGACACCGGCAAGGGTTCATATCCATAGAGTAACTTTTCCTAGAGTCACAGCTGGCTCAGAAATAGGAGGACAAGTCCATAGACAGTCCTTGGACACACTCATCATCTGCCTTAAGACATCATCACTGCCTTATGCTAACATCCTGATATCACCTATGAATGGATGGATGATCATGTCTCTTGCTTTTCTTTAGGCTTCTTTGCTTTTCTTCTTTTTCTTTTTTGTTTTTGAAACAGGGTTTTTCTGTGTAGCTCTGGCTGTCACGAAACTCACTCTGTAGACCAGGTTTGCCTCAAAATCAGAGATCTGCCTGCCCTGGCCTCCAAGTGCTGGGATTAAAGGGATGTGCCACCATGCCAGCACTTCCTTTAAGCTTTTTCATTTCTCATCAAGAGAAAGATTTGGAAGTGAGAATGTTTATCAAACTCTCAACCAGGAGAAGAAAAATTAAATGTAAACAAAACTGTATTTCAAATAAATAATCCAGCCACAGTGAAAGTCTGAGCTTTAAAGGGGAAGTACTAAGGAACAACTTTCGGACATAATGCTTTGGCTGGAGACAAACCTTGACTTCTCTAAGTCACTAGTACCTGGGTCAGTGTTTCCAGAGGTTTGAGTTAACAGTTTTGAAACTACATTCTGTTCAGTCCAGGAGTAAATAACTAATATGTTATAGATAAGAGAACCAGATTCCTCACTGCTCAGAAAAAAAAAAAAAAAAAAAACTACAAATAGGCAGAGTGGAGACATTTAGATAGAACATGTGACAGTAAGACAGCACTGACGATTAATTTGAACTCACAGGCTTTAATATAGATCTGGGTTAATGATGATTGAGCTTAAAATGTTTTTACTTCATAATGGTGTCGAAGCAATAAGCATTCAGTAGAAACTATATTTGAATGTTGAATGTTAATCTCTTCCTGGTTAGGTATATGCAGTATGACTCTTTTTGGTGATTCTGTTCTATGGCCAACATGTGATCACAAGTGTAAATAATACTCCAGAGTATGCTACATTGCTAAGTTAGGGAGCTTATTACGTTTACTAAATGCACTTTCAGCTTACATTTCCAGCTTTCTATGAGTTTACCAGAATGCGGTCCTGTCATTAAGCAGAGGAGTATCTAAAAATAAATGGAGAAAAAAAAAAGTAGAAGTCCTTGGGTATTGGTTTCTGGACTTACATCTATCTACTGCTACCTTTGCTGACAGAGACTCTAAACAGTTTAAAAACTCCAGTAAAAAGTAGCATGCATAAGCAACTGTTATGTCTTTCTAAAGACATCTCTTTCTAGAGCAGAAACAAGGAAAATTCAGTCTGAGCCTGGACCATCTTATGCCACACAGTATGAAAGTACTTAACAAAAGACAGGGAGACATGTCATAAGAGCACAGGATCCAGTCTGACTGACTCCAGCAATCAAGTACAGGACACCATGAACATGAAGGTAAATAAAAATATTCAGAGATCATAAACTATTAAAGGAAATAGATATCTACCAGTTCACATTGATGTAAACAAAACCAAAAAAAAAATTGGGAAAATGAATTTTTGGAGTACCAAAACTACTAGTATTTATACACAGATGAAAAGTATATCTCAACATGTCCTTCAATTTCAAAGCACAGACAGAATAGCTTTAAGACTTATATCAAACAGAGAAACCTGAAAGATACCACTTGAACATACAGGTAACAGAGTATATCACCAGCAAGTGACATGTTACACTGAGGAAACCGTGACAGCAACCTCTACGGTACTCCTACCTACCCGTGTTACCTGAACCAAGTCACAGATGTATCATCAGAAGATCAGAAACAGAAAATTACGGGTGGTGGTAATGCTTGCCTTTAGTCTGAGCGCTCAGGAGGCAGGGGCACGGGCACAGGCAGAGGAAGGTGGATCTCTGAGTTTGATGCCAGCCTGGTCCAGGACAGTCATCTTATACAGAGAAACACTGTTTCAAAACAACAGCAACAACAACAACAAAAACAAACAAAAAGAACTCTTTCTAGAAATAGCAAATTAAGTAGTATTTTTTGGGCCAAATGTTAAAAATAAAAGTCAGTGTAATAAAATACAGAGGCTCAGGATTTATTCTCCATTAAAAGACATTTAGAGCCGGGCCGTGGTGGTGCACGCCTTTAATCCCAGCACTTGGGAGGCAGAGGCAGGCGTATTTCTGGGTTCAAGGCCAGCCTGGTCTACAGAGTGAGTTCCAGGATAGCCAGAGCTACACAGAGAAACCCTGTCTCAAAAAAACAAAACAAAACAGCAACAACAACAAAAAACAACAACAAAAAAGACATTTAGAGACAAGACAACTTGAGACCTACATAATCTGAACTTTCCTAGATCTGGATAGCTGTTGATCAGCTGCTATCATGGTGATCGTCCTGGTCTGATTTTGACATGTATGCTGTGACTATGTTAGAAAACAATTACCGTTTTAGCAGATACCCACCGAAGTACATAGGGATAAAAGAGTACCATGTCTGCAAACTTACTCTGCAGCGTTTCAGGAACACATGAAAAGTAAGAGAAGTATATAAAGCAAATGTGTGCTATATTAACCTTACTTTCAATGTGGGTAAAATGGTATATGATATTTTTGTATTATTCTTACATTTTTTCTATAATTATAAAATATGTCAAAATTAAAAAAAATATCAAGGAATCCATTCTGGAAGAAAGTGAAGCCATTTTCCTCACCTCTCCTTTGGTAGTAAGTATATGTTCCTTCGTTTTTTCATATAAGCCTATCTCCCCCCCGGTACCATAAGCCTCCTGAAAAAAAGGGGAGGTCAGTCACCTCTGTGACTCTAGAACCTGGGCAGTTCTGTGCAGAATTATTCGCTTTTGTTGATTAAATAAAGTCAAGTGTTTATTTGAGTGTCTAAAAGCATCTCTCAATATTCCTGGTTCCTCATCTTGAATTCCATGCCTTATCAGAACAAAAAAGTGTACACACACATACTTACACTATTTCACATTAATCAGTGACCTCCATTAATTAAAGTGTCGGCTTAGTCTTCTAACTGTATTTCATTCCTGGCAGTCCCCTACCTAGCATATAGTAAGTGTTCATTAATGTTTGCTTAAAAAATAAGCCAAGTAGAAAATGCTACTTATTTCCTAAACTTCTGGACAAAACAGCCAGTGACCTGCTTTCCAGAATTATTAACAATATGAGTATTGTTACTAGCCCCCAAACAACAAATGGTTTTAACCAAAGATTTTGAAAACAGTTGTTTCTGGCTAACTAGAGTGGCACATACATTTGTCCAAAACTGATATATTGTCATTTCTTCATTTGACTAAAGATGAGAACCTTCCTAAGCATATTTTAATTTTGTATTATATACTGCAGACATATATTCTGACTGTATCATGGAGTGTAACGCTTCTAAGCACTCATTTTGCTTAGTATATGTACTTGGAGTTTGAGTGATAGGATAAGAAAAGGCAGCCCTTGGGGCTGGAAATGAGGCAGAACACCTGCTTAGCTATGTGCGGCTGTAGGTTAGTGCGGCCGTAGGTTACAGCCCTAGTGCCACAAAAAGGAAGGGAGGAAAAAGAGAGGGGCAGAACTGAAACTGGTGTTAAGTCTTACTATCTACAACTGATGGTGATTAACGATGTAATGGAATCTTCAAAGAGCAGCACGGAGAAAGTACAAAAAATAAACTCAGAATCCAAGAAAAGTGGCACAGGGTGGTGTATGCCTGCAATCCCAGCACTCAAGCAGCCGAGGAAGGACCATGGGTTCAAGAGTGAGATGCTGACCTTAAAAAAAAAATCCTAGAAAAGCCCACAACCCAAAATCTGTACACTGTGAGATCCAAATTCCTTTGAAGGTACTAATGAAAGTCTATGCTGTGCAGCTGTCAGAAAATGTTGTGGTAGGAAGAGCACACATTTCTATCTACACAAGGAAGGGGCTAACAAAGCCACATGTGTACAGATGAGCAAGCTTGAAGGGGAGGAAGGCAGAAAATCAATATGCCTTTGAAGCTCAGCCTTTCCTAACTGTGCCTGCTTCCCTGGGTACCTCTCTCTCTCTATTCAGAGTCCATTCAATAGTGCTTTATGTTCCAAGGAAATCTGTCAGAGGCATTTCCACCTGAACATTGCAAAAATCAGTCCCTTACAACTTCCTCCTTTTGCTGAATCCCCAAGACACTGCCTATAAATTCAAAGAATTTCAAGCATCAACAGAAACCTCAACCTCCACCCTTAGAACTTAGTTAGGAACATCTGTTGTTTACAAAGGTTCAGACTGAGAGCTGCCAGACTTGTTCTACAACCTCTACTTTAACACCCGAGGCTGCCAGGGAGGGATGTCTGAATTTCATGCAAGGATGCCCTGTTCCAATCGCTTAAGCAGAAATAGGTTAATACAGCTCAGCATCCTGCCACTGAATACAATCCTAGTTTGTTTGGTTCATTCTAATCCTGAGTCCTTAACCCTGGGTGTCAAAAATGTTAAGATGCAAACCTGTTTCATTGATCCTTCTGGAATGTCAAACCCAAGGGGCAGTGGGGCAGTTAAGTAGAAGAAACAGAAGCTAACAGAATAAAATTATCTTGCTGCAATGAAAAATCCAAACTCTTTTTTTCCCCTTAACCTCCTTAAATCTTTCATTACTACTGAGCCCCTCCCTCATGATTCTGTATCTCCTCACAGTATGATGCTTCAGCACAGCACAGGACTTAGATATTAAAGTCTTTACTTCAATTAACATGGGACCAAATTTAATTGAGAACATAATTGTGCTATCTTCTACCCTTCTGTGACTGAATCGAGCATGAATCCTTTCCTGAATATTCCACTTTCCCTCCCTTCTCAGGAACTCCTGGTACCTGCTTTAAATAGGATTCTATTTTTAGATTCATGTGCCGGTGTGGATATGCGCTATTATTCTCTTACAGCCTGCCTGGCTTTCCCCAATCAACAATAAAAAGTAAGGTCTGTATAGCAGAAGCTGTCTTTTCTTCGTATCTTGGAAGCCCTCCCACCTCACACAGCCAGCTCCCAATACCAAGGCATGGCTTTTGTCTTTCAAAGAGAACTGGGTCAAAGACAATGCATCTAATTGGCTGTGAGGCTATGAGTTCTTAAGAATTAAAGATCCAGTGCCTGACAAATACAGAAGTGGATGCTCATAGCCATCCATTGGACTGAGCACAGGGTCCCCAGTGGAGGAGCTAGAGAAAAGGACTGAAGGAGCTGAAGGGTTTGCACCCTATAGGAGGAACAACAATATGAACTAACTAGTACCCTCAGAGCTCCCAGGGACTAAACCACCAACCAAAGAGCACACACGGTGGCACTCATGGCTCCAGCTACATATGTATATCAGAGGATGGCCAAGTCAGTCATCAATGGGAGGAGAGGCTCTGGGTCCTGTGAAGGTGAATGCCAGGGCCAGGAAGTGGGAGAGGGTGGGTTGGTGAGCAGGGGGAGTGGGAGGAGGGGGGAAATAGGGGTAATTTTTGGAGGGGAAACCAGGAAAGGGTAGAACATTTGAAATGTAAACAAAGAAAATATGTAATTAAAAAAAACTAAAAAAAAAAAAAAAAGAATAAAGAGCAATTAGTCAACTGCTCTTTAGGTTTACTGTAATACTTACAGGAGTAGAGACTCCTGTAATTCCCTGTCACCCTGTACTGCTGTCAAAGGGCATGCTACTGCCTGGGGAATTAAAAGCTTGAAATGTGGTCTGCTGACCCTTTAGTGTCAGATCCTAGGAAGCATAGGAAGCTCTTGGAAGTCCAGCATCCTCCCAAATGCTCATAAAAGCATGGTTCGCTGTTGACCTGCCCTCTATCATTCTCTATCCCAGGAGGATGAAATAAAGCCATTTAAGTCCAAGTGTGGAAGCTTCCTGAGACCATATTCTGTTTCTCATTGCTGCACTGGCCTACTGGCCTGGATGGAAAGCACTGCAGGAGGCTGAACAGAACTGGTCGTCTACCTACTCAGGTCTCACTGCTCTTCGCAGAAAACCCAACAAGTTTATTGCTACACTCTTCTGTGATGGTGGTGATTCTATCAGCTAATTTCTACTGAGTGCTTACTAAGTGCAGGTGCCAGCCTAGTACTTCCCATACTATATCCAACCATGAGAACAACTCTTCAAGGTATTACTCTACACTTCAGGATGTGGAAACTGAGGCTGAAAGGGTTTAAAGACTAGTTCAAGATCACACAGCTGTAAGCAGTAGAGATCAAGTTTAGACGCAAGTTTACCTAGTTCAAAGCTCTGGGGGCTTGTTTTGTTTTGTTTTGTTTTTTTCTACTAAGTTGCAAAGCTTCCTGAATAGCTTAAACCAAAATTATTTTTCAGTTCCACAGGCTGGTCAACCAACCGTCCTGCCCACACTCATGCTGCCTTTTCATGACTTCCATCCTCCTTGTGTAAGGAGCCCTCCTGACACCTTTCATTTTCCATTAGTTCTTTGAGCATTCCATATGCGCTTCATTCACCTTTCAACTCTTCCCTATTCTCTATTCCATTCCTGTCCCTATCCACCCAACTTGGCATCATGTTTTAAAAAAAAAAAATCAAGACTAATTTGTGCTGTGCTGCCCAAACATTCTTGGATGTATGACTTCACTAGATAATGGTTAACTTACTAGGAGCTACACTCAGAGAACACTTTCTCCCTCTCCCAGCAGCTAATAACTGCCAATAGCCAATAGCCAAGGGAGGGACTTGTGTCCAACCCCCATCTCCATGTTGGGGTTTGGTCTAATTTGGTCTGCACAGGTCTTGTGGATATTGTCACAACTGCATTGAGCTCAGATGTGCAATCTTGTTTTCTGGTGGTCATCCTCTGGCTCTTCCACGCCTTCCACGCCCTCTTCTGCAGTGCTCCTTGAGCTTTAGAAGGAGGGCGTACAGAATATATATAGTCACTTACGACTGAGCATTCTGCAGTCTCTTCTTCTTTTGCCAGTTGTTAACACCATCTTCAAAAAGGACAGACCACCACCTAAACTTCTATATGGAATGGGCTAGTGGAAAACATACCAAGGAATTTCCTGTTAATTTCTCAATAAAAAAGTAACTTGAGGCACAGGGAAGGGAAGCCAACCCATGCTTAACACCAGATGCTGCTACATCTGGGCAAAACTTTCCTAGGAGAAACAAACAATTGCCAAATATGTCCAAA